>BJBW01004451.1:0-70434 GCA_004320125.1 Scolopax mira
ATTTCTTTACTGAAAGGGTTGTCAGGCATTGGAATGGGCAGCCCAGGGAGGTTGAGGCACCATCCCTGGAGGCATTCAAAAGACGAGTTGACATGGTGCTCGGGGATATGGGTTAGTAGAAGATTGTTGTTGTTTTGGGTGTGGTGTAGGGTTTGTGTGGGGTTTTGTTGGTTTTTTTTTTTGGTTGGTTGGTTTGGTTTGGGTTTTTTTTGTTCATTTGTGTGTGGTTTTTTTCTGCTGTTTTTTTTTTTCATTGGTTGGACTGGATGATCTTAAGAGGTCCCTTCACACCTAGGTGATTCTGTGATTCTGTGGAAAATCTCAGCGAGGTCAACATAACTGCTTCCAGGCATATAATTTACAATCTCAAGGCTTTTAGCACTGGGCTGGAAGGAGGCGGCTGGTGGGGCTATGGGGTGGTAGAGGGGAGCCTGGAGAATTGCTCATGACACCTTCAGAGGTTCTGGAAGAACATGTGATTTATCTAACTGGTATTCCCTAGTCCAAAGGCAGCTGCCAGACTGTGTCCTACTTCAAACTGCAAAATTGGTCTCCATCTTCCCCACCCACCTTGCTTTTTAAGAAAGCTTTATATTTGTTTTTTTCTATATTTTTTTTTCACATCTGATGATTATGTTAGATTAAGCATGAGTGCTTTGATCTTCATATACAGCAAAATTTACTATTAATCTATTGACAGGGGTGGAACCAGAAAACAAAAAACTCCAGATAACTTGATTAGTGATACAGCAAAAGTGAAGAAGTAATACAGACGGTCCTTTAAAAAAATAGAAAAACTGAAAAAGCTTCCTATTTAATAAAAAGAAACAATGTTTGAAGCATATGCCACAAAGATCAAACAGAATTCTTACATCAATATTACTGAAAAAGGAGATCTCTTTTTTTTTTTTGATATTAAAGTTTTTGAACTCCAGTCTAGAAGGTTTTGCAATTTTGTAATGATATCAGAATTTTGTCTTGTTTAAATAAATGATGTAAAACCATATTTCCCCAATGGCTCAGCCTCCACTAGATACTGCCGTTGAAAGGCTTGTCCGTTTGTTTTTTTGCCAGAAATATGACTATGTGCATGTGCTTTGTTTTTGAAGTGTTACTATTAGTGGACATGAGTCTGCTTGATCTGTCAGCTCCTCAGCCAATACTGAACAGAGTTTACTATTCTGTTTCAGGTCTGATGAAGCCTTTCCCTTTTGTCCAGATAGATACATCTCATGGCCCAGCAATGGCATTCTCCCACAGATATTAACTTTCCCCAGCCCTACTAAGAGCTTTTTATCATTTTTCAGATAGTCACAAAAGAAGATTTTGGGGGGGTTTCTCTGCTTCCTGTAAACCCAATTTGACTGTCTTTTGGATCTCTTCTTTTACCATTTGGAGTAATGAGTCCAGAGATGTCTGCTCAAGGTGTATCCCCATCGCAGGTGGGAAACTGCTACAGCATCTGCAACCTGTGACTCTTGTATGCATGGACACAGCAGTCAGGCATGGGACTGCCCACAAAGTATTCCAAGATAACTTGAGTTGAACATGGCTATACTAGTGCCCAGGGATATTAGTCAAACTGGCTAGATCTTTTAATTTCACCTAATAGATCTACCTGCATATAATTTGAAATACTGGCCTTTTCCAGGAGAACTATATGGATTCCCTGGTGATGGTTTCTCACTTTTCCACATTAAGAATATAACTCTCATAAAGAATTTTATTGCATTTGGTTCAGTGAAAAACAATGCTCATGTTCTACTAACATGGAATTGCAGAACAATAGTTTCAATATATTCATATGCAAAACTATTAATAACAGTATCGGTATCTTACCGACTGATTTTGAGTAGTTGTTCTCTGAAACTGTGATTATATCTAAAGATAATCTCTTCTGCAGTGATGCAAAGTCCACGAGACTTTTCCTCTATAACAAATAAACTTATACGTGTGGAGAGTCCCAAGCCAAAGACTTAGAGATATGCAAGTTTTCTGAGTAACACTGGGTGAATGATGGCAGCGCAAATGATCACAGTAATCCCATTTTGTTCAAGATTGACTCTTCTATCAAGGTAGTCCTCTTTCTATACCATATTTTTCCCATTAAATTATATCTTCTGTAGCAAAAGCAATAATAATGATTGAATAGTTTTCAATATACTGCAAAATCAATTTCTCACTACAAACAATGTCATAGGACTACAGACATCTTTAATGTCAAAGGCTGTGTGTATTCTGATCTGCTGAATCTGCAACTTAAAAAAAGGTAGATTTCATTCCCAGGCTTCCTAATAGGAATTCAGTCAGAATTTCTTTCCTCTGATGGTCAAAATCCTTCTCCAATTTTCTTCAGAATATATTCATAGCAAGTTTACTTTTCTAGTTTTAATGTGAGTGTTGCCTGGTATCATAAATATTTTCCACTGCCTGTCCTTTACTCTCCTAAAGAACTTCTAGACAATAATCATATCCTCATAAATAACCCATTTTTTTTTCATTTATTCTACTAAATCAAATTTATATTTATTTCTTGGAAGGTAGATGGCAAGGAAGGTGCCATTTTCCTTGATAATCTATATGTCCTAGATACACTCATTGTCTGCTACAGCTTGTATTGATCTTTTCTGAACAGGGAGGATAGAATATGGCTGGTTGTTTTGGCTGAGGTCTCACATAGGCCTTAATGTTTCTCTGTTCCATGTGGTACATCCTGCAGTCATACCTCTTGTTTTCTGGGTTGCAAATGTTTAAAATCCCTAGTCATACACTGTCAATTATCACCACAAAAAGTTAATTTTTACAATACCTTTTTTTTTTTTCTTTCCAGAAAATCTACCTAAATTTTCAAGACTTGAAGTAGCAGATTTTTTTATTGGAAACCTTTCAGTAAATTTAATGGAAAATCAAATCAGGAAGATTTGTGGAGTTTTTCAACCTTTTATTCAGCTTATTTTTAGTAATTTTAGTTTTAATCAACATTTTAAAAAATACAAACAAATAATACTATTTGAAATCCTTAAATGTGGACAAATAAAATGAGTGTGGAGAATATTCCTGCATGACATTTTCTACAGGGGGGAATCACTAAACCTTAGCGCCTACATTTGTCACAGGACATTAAAAAACCAAACCTAAGTGACTCCGTCTGGAGGTAATCATTAAGATTCCATGGACTATGGATGCTTTATTAGTCAAAATAAATTATAGAATACAAATTTTTGATGTACCTGTTGGCTCAGGAGAAGAAAAAGTAGTGCACAGACTTGTGAATTATATGCCAGATAGAATATATTCAGCAGTATTACAGACTGCCAATTTGGCATTGCAAAATTCCTGTGCCACGCATGACAGAGTTAAAATACTCACAGACATCAATACGTTTTAAAGTATCCAAAGACATCACATGGAAGTCAACCTACTGTATGGATTACAGCAACTGTTAGAATTAGGGAATATCTGGGGTTTTATAAGCAGTTCTCTTATATTCTCTGGTGTGTAGCAGAGATTTACTACTCTTTTTATTAAAATGAAATTCCACTTAGATAAATATCATGTCAGACTAGATATTATCCCACCCAAAATTTATTTCTTACTCATTGCTGCCTCTTCAAATTTTGCCATAAAACAGGAGGAAATAACAGACTACAAAGAATAAGCTACAGAGGGTCTCAAAAGTGAGAAGGCTGCCCCAACTATTAGTGCTACCTAGACATAAAAAAAAGACTGACAAGCATAGTCTCATATGGAGGGAGGGTTTGTCACAGGGTTTTTATAATAAAGTATGAAGAGTAAATTTTTCTTACAACCCTCTAAGCTTGATTTATCCAGCTGATTGTTACTATTGAAACTTTATGTTGTTTTGATTTTTCTAATTTTGAAATCATCTCTTACAGTGAAAGGTTCCAAAGCACAAAGACATGTTACTGAGCAACACTGAACTTCATACCAAGTGCCTAGGACAGCCCGGGAGAAAACAGACAAAAATCAAGCAGAAGTGAGTGGTGCAGAAGTCTGTGTTGCACCTTTTTATCTTCACACATGAGGGATCCTACCATAGGTGTCCTAGTAGCGTTACCCGGCTTTCCGTATGGACTACGTAGATAGGGCATGCATGAACTGCACCTTGGCTGCACTCTCTTCTCTCAGGCTCTTGCAGGAATGTTAATTTTAACCCAGGGGCAGCCATCACTCACTGACCTCTGCTTCTGAGGGTTGCATCTTCCTGTGGTCTCACTTCTGCACAGAAACTAAAATCTGCATTTGTAATCTGGGAAAACAGTGGAAGGTAGCAACTGATGTGAAAAAGCAGCAACATAGTTATTTTAACCTGGAGCATGGAAAACGTTTCTGCAGAAACACAGTATAAAATAAAAAAATAAAATCATGGGATCACAGAATTGTCAGAGTTGGAAGGGACCTCTAGAGATCTTCTAGTCCAAATCCCCTGCTAAAGCAGCATTGCCCAGAGCACATCACTCAGGACTGCATGCAGGCCAGTCTTGAAGATCTCCAGAGAAGGGGACTCCATGTCCTCCCTGGACAGCCTGTTCCAGTGCTCTGTCACCCTCACTGTAAAGTAGTTTTTCCTCATATTTGAACAGAACTTCCTATGTTCCAGCTTCCTATGTTCCAGCTTAATTAAAAATTAATAAATAAAATAAAGCTGTTAATTTGGGTTTGTATTGTGTCTGGCTGAGATAGAGACAATTTTTCCCACAGCAGATTTTTGGTTTTGCATTGTTAAACTCTCTTTATCTTACCCACGAGTTTTTTCCACCTTATTTTCTCCTCCACCTTATTTTCTCCTCCACCCTTGTCCTGCTGAGGAAGGGAGTGATACAGCGGCTTGGTGGACACCTGCCTCCCAGTCAAAGTCAATCCACCACAGAGCTGCTTTTACTGAACTCCTGTAGGAACTTATTTCAGATCACTATTAAGGTATTTATCGGTAGTTTAGAAGAGGTAAAGTGATTGGTAAAAAAAAGGTTCTACAGGCAGAACAAAGAGGGTTAGGGGAAATAATATTGAGGCCAACTGTTGTTTACAGGACATCGTGTTTCATGTTGTGAAGTTGATACAGTCCAGCCACTGTGCTTTAATGGCTACAGGTCACTTTGGAAAAGAGATCTCATATTCACAGGGTGGAAGGCTGCCTTCAGGAAAGCAGTGTTTTGCAAAGTAGTCCTGAAAGAATGTTTACCCTGTTTTTCCAGCGTGACCCTGTGGCAGAGAGAGGTTGGACAAGTTCATAGCAAAAAACTCAATAGACAAACAGGACTAGGAAAGGGAGATTATTCTCTACTTATCTAGAAACATAACTAGACTCTAAATGACATGGTGGTGGGTTTCACCTGGGCTGGTTGCCAGCCACCCGTCCGGCGGCTCAACAGGACAAGAGGAGAAAATACAATGAAAAAGCTCATGGGTTGAGATAAAGACAGGGACATCACTTAATAATTACTATCTGAGGCAAAACAGACCCAACTTGGGGCAGACTAACTTAATTTATTGCCAATTAAAAATGGAGTAGGATGGTGAGAGAACTGAGGCAAAACTAAAGGTGCCTTCTGCCCAGTGCCTTCAAAGTTCAAGTTCACTCATGATTCTTCTACCTGCTCCCTGTAAGAGGAAGAGTGGAGAGGGAAATGGGGTTTGTGTTCAGATCATAATGCTTCTTCTCTGTTACTGCTTTCTCCTCATGCTGCTCCCATGCTTCAGCGTGGGGGGCTATCTTCACAAACTGCTCCAATGTGCGTCCTTCCCATGGGCTGCAGTTCTTCAAGGGTCCTGCAAGGGTCCTTTCCATAGGATTCTTCAGAATGGACTGCTCCAGTGTGGGCCAAGGCCAAGCCCATCAGTGACGGTGGTAGTGTGTCTAGGATAACATATATAAGAAGGGGAAAGAAAACAACTACACCACAGCAGTCAGAAGAGAGGCGTGTAAATATGTGAGAGAAAGAACTCTGCAGACACCAAGGTCAGTGAAGAAGGAGGGGAAGGACATGCTCCAGGTGCCAGAGAAGAGATCCCTCTGCAGTCCCATGGTGAAGACACGGGTGAGGTAGACTGTTCTCCTGAGGCCCATGGAGGTTAACAGTGGAGCAGATATCTGACTGCAGCCCGTGGGGGACCCCTCTCTGGAGCAGGCGGATGCCTGAAGGACTGACACCCCATGGGAAGCCTGCACTGGAGCAAGCTCCTGGCAGGACCTGTGGACTCATGCAGAGAGAAACTCACATGGGAGCAAGTTTGCTGGCAGGACTTGTGACCCTGTGGGTGACTAATGCTGGAGCAGTCTGTTCCTGAAGGACTGCACCCCATGGAAAGGACCCACTCTGGAGCAGAGGAAGATTGTGAGGAGAAAAGAGCGACAAAGACTGATGAACTGACCGTAACCCCCATTTCCTGTCCCCCGGCACCACTTGGAGGGAAGGAGGGAGAGAAATTGGAATGAAGTTGAGCCTGGGAAGAAAGGAGGGGTGTGTGGAAGATATTTTAAAATTTGGTTTTATTCCTTGTTACCCTAGTCTGATTTGATTGGCAATAAATGAAATTAATTTCCCAAAGTTGAAATTTTTTTGCCCTTGATGGTAATTGCTGAGTGTTCTTTCCCTGTCTTTATCTCAACCCATGAGCCTTTCCTTGTGTTTTCTCTCCCTGGTCCTGCTGAGATGTGGAGTGGTTGAGTGGCTTCACAGGGATCTGTTGTCCAGAGGGAGTCAACCCACTGCACCAATACGGATACAATGTGCACTGTTTCAGCATCAACACTTTGGAAAGGGTATTGAAAAACTGGAAATGGTTTGAAAAACTGCAAAGAGGACACTGGGATTAAAAAAAAAAAAAGAGAATTAAAATTGTATCCCTAATAGAGCTGCATATATTTAACTTACTAAGAAAGAAAGCTTAGGGGCAGTCAAATGATTTATTTTTTTGGTAAATAATCCTGTTGGTAGAAACTGTTGATAGCAGATGGAGATCTTTAACAGATTCAGTGACAGCTAGTTGAAGTGAGCAGAGTACAAGCAGATAGTAAGATCACATTAATGGTGAGGATTTTAATCCTAGAAAGAGTTTAGACAAATTTATAATAAACTGTATCCAGCCTGAAGTATTTAAATAAGCCACTTCTTTTGTGACAGGATTGGTACTGCTTACATAAACAAAATTCAAGCGTCCTCCACCATGCTGTGAGTATTTCCAGCAATGTGGAAGATGTGTGTACTGTGCAGCTGAAGGCTGCTTATGCCTCACCTTACAGAGGACTTGCATCTGCTGGGTCACTGAGAAAAATCAATATTCCTCCACTGTTCAGCAGGCAAGAGGACTCTATTGGTATACCCAACTCTATTAATTGGATTTCTTTTGAATGTGCTTTTGACAGAAGAGGAGCCATGAGAGAAGAGGAGCCCCCCAAATCTGTTAAAAGAAGGCAGCAGACATGAGCTGCTCTGGGCCCTTAACTGCATCTGAAGGACCACAGGGAGGTTGGAAACAGGAATCAGATCATTGGGTAGAATAATCTGTCAAATTAGAGTAGGTCCATGTTGACCACTCCTTCTCAAGGGCAACTTTCGATGAGACTCAAGAACTGGTGTAGATTCTTCTGTGGTGGAAGGATTAGATTATTATAAAGGCCTACCTGATTGGACCAGTCTATACAATTTACAAAACACAAAATATATATGAAACTTGTTTTTTTTTAAATTGTAAAGGGATAAGACTGAAAGAAATTTTTAGAGAAAAGTGAGAGGTTAAAATACTGAGTTATTTTAAAAAAATGTTTGGACACAGAAACATAACAATTTCTCTACTAGATCATGTCTTTAAATTTCAGTCCATTTAATTTAGTATTTAGCTTTAAAAGCAGAGTGGTCAGTAGCAGAAAGGTTGTAGAGCAGACCATCTATGGGATAATATGCAAGGAATTTCCTAGCTCATACCCACAAGTCACTTGTACTGTGATGGCTGACTTTTTGCATTTTGTTTCTAATTTAATATAACTGCCAGTTTGCTGTTTATTCAATATGGCTATTGAGAAGAGGCTGAGTGTATGTTCCTGCTCCTAGTCTGGGGTCTCTTCTACTGTATTTATTAGCCAAAGCACATTATCTTAAACTGATTATTTTGTGCTGCTGTCTGGTAAAGTGGCTTTGGATACTTTATTGTATGAATATGTGTTTGATTGGTTGCTGGTTTTATCTTAACTTCAGCATTGCCAAAGTAATTTTGTTTGGGATTATTTTAAGAACATATAATCTCAGAGAAGAAAAGATTTCGTTAATGTTTAATTTATGTTTCCTCTTTGGCTTGATGGTGCCTGTTGGCAGTGAATTCCTCTGTGTTATGCATTGTGGGAAGATGACATAGCTCATAACAGTTTGAATATTCCTCTTTGGTTTTGTTGTAAATCCACTGTATGATGTGAAAGGACCTGAAATATTTTTGTCTCTTTATGTTTATTACTTTGACTCTCCTCTTTTCTAAAATGACTTTTCCTTTTAATAACTCGTCACTCATTTCTTTGTCTTTCATATTTCTTTGAATATATTTATTTTTCTGTTCTTTGACACAAGAATGGGTTTTATCCTCTCCAATACCTAAAGGTAGTGTCTAGTCCAAGGTACTCATCTAAGATCTCTCAGTAGGAAGACTGATATCCAGGGAGTATCTTACTGTATTGTAAGGTGAGTGTTTGAAATAGCTCAGACAATTCAAGGTCTGTCTGTTTTTTAATTACAAAGGGAAGTGTAGTCTCCATTATGAGACTGCACACTGACATTTTGGACAGCTAAAGTTAGGTGAGATAGATCCTATACACATGACCTATCCTGAATTGCTCTCATGGATTTGTGTATCACCCAATCTTTTCAGTATCACATTCCACACCATTCTTTAAAAAAATTTTTTTTTGACAACCATTGCATAGAGTCATGCAATGATTTAGATTAGATGCGATGTCTGGAGATCATCTACTATAACCCTCTACGCAAAACTTAGGTCAGGTTGCTTAGAGCCTGACTCAGTTGAATTTTTAATATCTCGGAGGATGGATACTCTTCAGCCTCTCTAGACAGCCTGTTCCAGTGCTTGACCACTCTCATTATGAAGATTTTTCCCTTATAACTATCTGATATTTCCCTTGCTGTTATTTATGTCCCTTATGTCTCATTCTTCCACTGTGCACCACTGAGAAAAGTCTGGCTTGACTTCTTTATAACCTTTCTTTAGGTAGTTGTAAACAGCAATAAGGTCTTCTCTTAGCCTCCCTAAGACTGAAAAATCCCAGTTTCCTCAGCCTCTTCTTGTACGTCCCTCTTTGCTCTAGCCCCTTAATCACCTTCATAGCCCTCTGCTGGACTTCCTCCAGTTTGTTGGCCTTGCTTGCACAAAGGAGTCCAGAGCTGGACACAGAACTTCCCCTCTGGAACCAAAGGGAATAAACACTTCCCTCAACCTGCTGTCTGTGCTTTTGCTAACACAGCCCTGTATGAGCTTGCCTTTCCTGACTGCAAGAGCCTCATTGTACGCAAAGTGTTGCTAGAGCTGTGCGATGTGAAGCCTGAGTCCTTTTGGTGCACTGACTGCAGAGTTCATTTGGTATAATTCCAGTTGTGTCTTCCAGTATGAAACACTAGATGTGAATCAACATGAAATGCTAAGTGGAAGTAGGATAATTTCAGCCATGAAAATGTTAGGTGTTGTGTCTGAGCTAAACATCTGTGGTTGCTATGTGGGCAATGGAGAGAGAGCAATCTGCAGAGTGATTCTTCTCACCTATTTTAGAGCCTTATTTTATGAGGGAATGATGTCTTGTTGGAGGGGTCTGGTTCTTTTCCTTGGTTACAGAATATGCTTGGAGAATTGTCTTAAACTAAACTCCTAGACATTTGATAGATTTGCTTAGGTCAAGCGAGTCTTACTCTTACTGCAAGGTTTTTGCAGTTTTCTCTTGCACAGGCTAGGCAAAATGTGTTCACAAGTAATCTGATGCCTGTATGCGCAGTTTTCATGCTGTTCCCATTCTAAATGTTTTCTGCAAGTTTGGCCTGCAGAGTAATCAATGTGGTGAGATAGATGAGCCTACTTAAATTTTATTTTACCAAGCAAAACAGATAAAACTCAGTAACTTTTCATCTAATTGCTATAATAGCCTCATTCATCACGTGACCTTGGTGATCTGATCTTTTCCACTTTATTTCACTCTTACAATTCTTGTAGTAGAGAAACGGAGAACCAGTGTCAACTATGAGCAAGAAGAGATCCCCCCAGAGAACAGACAGCACTGGAGATATACTGGCTTTTCTTTCCAGCTTATTGAAAAATCAGTGTCCATTTGGTTGACTAGTGTAGATGGCTGCCACGAAGACTGATCGCTGCTCAGAGCTGCCTGATAACAGACATGAAAATGGTAGCTGTGATACTGTAGCTTTGGCTTTACATTCAAATATTTAATTTCAATTATCTTTTTTAAAGGGTTGTTCTACTCTCATGTCATATTCTCACCATTCATATTTATGACACTTTGTTATTTGGAAGAAGAATTGAGTATCTGTTGCCAGAGGGAAATATTAATTTTAAATCAATTAAAACAGCTTTCAAGTTTGAAGCACTAGCTAAGTCCTTTGTGAATGACAAAGGCAACACATTCTACATGAAGCGATCTTCTTCTGCCCCTGGATCCTTTGGGAGCTTCAGAATGCTACCTGAAAATAGAAACACATCCAATTAATAAACTGAACTTGGAAATGTTGTAGCCTAAGTTCAGAAATTCCCTTTTCAGAGGGTAGGAAGAAAAGCTGGTGGTTAAGCATCTCCTCACCTTTCTGCCTGTCATCAGTCATTCGTAAGCCAAAGCCTGCATTTCTCTGTCTGTGGGGTAGAAGCAGATGGCTGCGTTCTTTCCTCACCCAAATGACCAGATGGTACTATTGTAAAATTCATTGTCAGCTTCAAAGGTTCACTGCTGTGCATCAACACTTTGTGCCCTCAACCCCTTCTCATGCTCGGGCTGGTGAGAAATACAGTGAGGCAATTAGGCTGGGGTGTCTTTAACTCTGCTGGGGCTCACCTGAGCATCGTTCAAAGTCCACAGCTGTTTTCAGATGTTGTTTTCATTTGGTTAGTGACAAATCTTATTCAAAGGGCATTATACTCATGCTCTTTGATCCATAGAATTTATATTTGGTTTTGATCTAAAAAACGTGTATGGTTTAGCTGAAACAAAAGGCCACTCAGAGCGTAAATGTCCAAGAATACATAAAGATGCTTATTTTGTTATGATTTAATCCTGACTTGAAATGGTTTCAATAAGTTATTCAAAGACTGAATAGATTATCACAGTCTATGGCAGGGTTCCAACAACCAAACCCTGCTGAAAAATAGTGTTCCTCCTAAGTAAAATCTTGGGGATGCATAAGACAATTTACATTGTGAAGCACAAAATAATGAGAGCTAAGGTGTTTCAACTACTTGTTATTTTAACACCTTTATGCCTTCAATGCATTGTTTCAACTGTTGATTTAAAATGTTTTATTTTAAAAAGTTCCTTCATCAGTGTTGCTATCATGAGCTTTTGAAGTGAAAAAACAAAAATGTTCGAGCCCAGTGGAAGACACATGGTGAGAAGCACATTTTTTATTTGAAGCAGTAAACTCTTGGCTACCTTATATTGAAATGAGAATGAACTAAGGGCAATTTAGGTCAGAGACTTGACTTGGAGACAACAGAGAAGTCAGAGGGCAAACTTAAGCTGTCAGTACGAACCAAACTCTTATTCTCGCTGTTATTTTAATGCCATCTAGTCAATATAAATACAATTATTTAAAATGCATCATCTTTCACTGTAGATGTGTGCAAGAATAACAAGACTCCAACTAAAAGCAAGAGACCCATGGCCTGAGTGCTGTCAAAACCAAATGAAATGTCAGGAAATGAAGAACAAGAAAAAATAATTGTTTTTCTACAGTGTAAGTGCATGGTATGTCTACAGAGGAATTCACAGAGTTCAGAAGCTCTGTCTCAAGAGGATCTGAGATGGAGAATCAGAGGAGGGCAGCAAAGATGATCAAATGAGTGGAAGAGCTGTAACATCATGAACAAATCGTCTAGGACTCCAGCTTGGAAAAGAGATAAATGAGGGTAGAAGGGACATATATCTATAAAACAATGAATAATGTAAGTAGGAAATGGATGTTCACTGTCTCTCTGCATTAGATGTAGAGAACATAAAATTAAATGACTGAGTGATAGTTTTGATTAAAGAGAAGATGACTCTTTTTTTTTTGCATTGCTAGGGAAGCTGCGGAACACACAGTTGTATGGCCAGTGGTGGATGCCAAAAGGTTTACATAGCTTCTAACTTGAGTAGCCAAATTTGTGTGAAAAGAAAAGGAAAGAAATCCCTTAAGAGCTATTGAATACATAGATCTCTCTTCTGGAAAGGAGGTTGCTGAGCTGCAGACTGCTGTAGGCTGGGAGGGGAGGCTGGGGAATCATCACTATATGCTTGACCTGCCCTTGGACACTTCTCTTGGCCTCTCTTACTTGCTGTTGACAGAGTTTGGCCACCAGGTCTTTTGTTTGACTCCCTACACCTGTTTCTTATACCACTACACAGAGACCGTCAGCACTGTGGTCTCTATAAACATCTTCAGCTAAAACACCTTAATTATGAGTGTGAACCTACAGTATTCTCAAAGTGAGCACAGTACTTGTGCACAGCAGACCATTACACTGTTGGTCATATCCATGAATCTTTATTGAAACAGATCTATGGGCAACTCTAAGATTATCAGTTGTTTGTCCAGGACTTTGAGGGTCTAAAATTATTTTTTAATACTGGTCATAATAGGCTTTTAGCCACTAAAACTTCCTCCAACTTATAGCTGAGTTAATGCTGAGTGTCATTTGTGACACCTAATTCAGTAGGGTGTTTAAGTGATTACTAAATCATCACAACAAGGTATTTTCTTTGGTACTCTTTAGTTAATTGCAAATAGAATTATACCATTTGTCAGTCAAGAAATACAGTACCTATTCTTCCCCTACATCCTGCACCTCCAGTAATGCTCTTAGTGATATGCACCAGTAATAAAATGTTTCGTGGTAGTAGCTGCTTTTCTAAAGGAATGAACAGTCAAAGGTGTGAATGACAAAGTGGCTCTGAGTTTCTTCTTACATCATTCCTGCCGTCCATAAAGCAAAGATGCAAGAAAAAAGCTCTCAATGTTCCAGTAATCCCAGACTGCATACATTTTTCTACTTCATTTGCCAGCAACTTGAAGTCCCAATATTTGCCTTGCAGACAATAGCAGACTTCAAATAATTGTGGGTGAAAGAGATCTGGGAGGACTGAAAATCCAATCAACTTCAGAATTACATCTTGACAAACTGAGCTGAAATCAGCCAGTGGGATTCAGCAAAGGCCAATATGAACTGGTTCGAAGGAGAAGAAATTGTGAAATAGATACAAGTAGGTGAAAAGAGTGAAATTGGTTCACTAGTTAGCCCAGGGATTGGGAGTGGGGGGATTATTGCTGAAGATAAATTGAACAGGGGTCGGTGAAGAACGAGACAGTGTCATAATAAATTTTTCCTACTGGAGGAGTAATTGAAATGGCTCTGTTAGCCTAAGTGGGAATTGGATCCGCCTCTGTAAACTGCTGCAGGAAAATTTAAGTTAGATTTGGCATTCAGTTTTCATGGGGATAAAAATACTTTTAAAGGAAGATCCTAGAACTTTCAACATTGTGGAACATAGTGGTCTGTTTGAATTAGTTTCAGACTAATTGAATTAACACTGCTGAAATGTAGGAACATCTACGGGGCAGTTGCCCTGAAAAACACTCCAGTCTTACAGTTGTTCTATTAAATCTGTGAATTTCCCTATTTTTCCTCTGATATCAAAGCCAAAGCCAAAGTGTGTATTTAAATTAAAAAAAAAAAAAAAAGATGCCTCACTTAAAAAAAAAAGCTGAAGCTGAAATGTTAAAGTTATCACATCAAATCAATATTCAGTAGGTCCTAACCATGGACCTGCAACCCTTAAAGAACATTGCCAGTATCAGTACCTCCATTTAGGTGAGCAGTCTTTTAGTATTAGTTATATATCTTCTGGCAAGGTCATGCCCAATAGTTTTGACCTATGTCCATAAATTTTAAAGTGCTGCTAAGTGTCTCCTCTATGCACTGAGAAAAGTACTTTAACAGAGCTGATGGGTCCAGCAGCAGGCGTGTTAGCAGGATAGCTAGAGCAGAAGGAATATCTTAAAGAATAATTGATTTTTTTTCTCACATTTTAATATGATTGTAAAGCCAGGGCCAGAGTAATACAGGCAGCAGGGCAATGTTTTATCAGACTATCATGTTTAAAATGAGTTCCAGTTGACAAGCGAGTTTTGATTTTATCACTTTGGATGCTTAGTTCGACTACTGTAACATCTTTTATTTCAATAATGTCACATTCACCTGGCTATACATTCCAAATAAACCTTGTTAACTTGGTGCACACAACCTGACATGAAAACAGATGCATTTCTGTTAAAAAAAAAAAAAAGTAATGGTAGCAGACGTTAAAACTGACAGCTGATGACCTGAGACTACTTCCCTCAAAAGCAATGGCAAAACTCCCGTCCCTTTTCTGTTAAAGCAGAAATCAGTTCCATGCAAAGAACTTACAATATCAAGCACTTCCTTTTATTTTGATGAAACTGTGTCTAAAAATGCATTTTGTTGAAGAAACAGCACTCTGTATCATGAAAAGGACTTATGCATAGTGTAAGGAGAGAATTTCAGTGGTGTCATTGCTACCTGGAATATAACTAATAAAAATGACAGGCCACCTTGTATTTTCTGAACAAATAAGCCCCACAAAACTACTCTGCTGATTCTGCATTACCTCTCTTCCCCTTTAGAGAAGGAGCCTGCATGTTTATACAGTCCTGAAGAAGAAGAGAGCGATGTAGATTAGATGCCAGGTAAATCAGGCAAAACAAATGGCAGTGTGGCAAAAACATAGCCATTGATTCTGCGAGGCATCCATGTCTTCTCAAAGGTGCAGAACTGTGAAACTTCGATCCACCTAATGTAAGGGTGAAGATAGAAAACAGATATACAAAGGTTTTGGATTAGTTTTATTTGTAGTTTCTCTCTCAATAGGAGATGGAGTGAACTGCTTCTCTTTACATGTTTGCATTAGGAGGACGGCGCAGAAAACCACACAGAATTTCTCATCTGGGACAAGTGCCCAGTGAAAGCTGCAAAAATATTGGGGGGTTGTTGGTTTTTTTTTGAAGAACAAATACAGAGTTCTTTTCATTCATTTCTTTGGATTGCTTCTTCCAACTGCTCCCCCCACCCCCACCCCCAGCTCCATGCTGTTCCAAACACAAAAGGAGTTAGACATTATTGCACAACTGAATGAAAGAAAAAGAGAAAAGGGAAAAAAAAAAAAAAAACACGCAACAGTCACTAACAATTGGTGAGGAAACAAGGACTCAAGAAACCAGATGCTTTATAAACCTGTGAGGCTTTCAAAACCATACCTCAACTCCTGAGGCAGCAGGTAACCCAACATCATTTGCCATTCCAGCTGATCCTAGAGGGTGGAAGCAGAAAGGTGTATGAATGTGAAAAGTACACGTTTTTTTGGTTTTTTTTTAACCTCAAAACATTTCCTTAGTTCTGAATTATGGTTCAGGTTAGTTTGTAAGTTATATGAGCCAGTTTGCTGATCCCTAGATATGAGACTCAAGGGAGATAAAGCCAGACTCCAAAACAATCATTCAAAAATCCAGTCAGAAGAAGGATGAATATGATACTTTTGGGGATGGTGGCCTGTGGAGGGAAGAAAAAGAACTTTCAATGGGAAATTACTCAGAATATCATAAAAATGAGCAGGGCAAAAAGAAAAAATGAACTCTTTGCATTATTGGAAAATATTTTCATCTGCAAAACTTAGCAAAATAAAACGGTATCTGTCTTTCCAGCTCATACTTTCCCTTGAATTTGAGGTGGGTCTGCTAGCGTGGGGTACTTCTCAATGTGCATGCTTCCTGCTTGTCTCAAAGATCCTTGCTGCCCTCATCAGTAACAGCATCACCAAAGATCTCTGTTAAAGGTTTGCTTCATTTGATTCAAGAACATCCATGTCTTTAGTAAAAACAGCAGCATTAAAAAAAACCCCGTAAAACAGGCAGGATCACTGAGGCTGCCTGCAAGGCTGCACCAAAGAAACCTACAGATTTCCTTTATGACCTTAAAGCCTGAAGTTCAATAGATTAGGGGTTACAAACATACATACATTTTTTTAATGTTTATTTTGGCTACACAACATCTGGATGTGAATTAAAGTGACCATTCATGTGTTTGGCTGGTCATCTGCATGTGTACTTAGTGAGATTAAGAATTGTGTTCACCGATATGCCTGTGTTGTGCATGCATATTTCTGCAGTGAAAACATCTGAAAATTGGGCCTACAACCTCTTTGACAATGTTTCCATCAGGAAGCGTGGATAATTGTTCCTTCAATAAGCACACAGGGATACTGTGAGGCTAAATTAATTCTTTTGGAAAGCACACTCAAATCCTTGGAAGGAGAGCTCAATGTAAGTGCAAAGTATTTTTTTATGTAGGCTGAGTCACGTTCCCCTGTCTTATGCGTAGAACTGAAAGAGCTGTTTAGTGTTAATCTTAATTAGGAAAAGCCTGCAAACTGTTCTGTGTGCTGTACAGTACAATCATCACTGATGCAACAGCACTGGCACTTGAGATCCTGTGTGCTGAGTACTTTTTTAGGAAAAAAACCCTCAAAAATAGGAACAGAACAGGAACACAGGTGAGCCCCATATTTACCAATGTGTACATCTGCTTCAGATGCCGTGAGCTTGAAAATTATGTAAATTTTTTAAAAAAGGAAGACGAATGTGATTTTTTTTTTCTCGTTTAAATTGGTGTCATACTGTAAAAAAGCACTGATTATGAAAGCATTTGCTGTTGGACAGAGGTCTGAAATGAGCAGCCAGGTAACTGCTCCCTGTCACTCCTGAAGCACGCTATAACTACAACAGCCACAGAAGCACACAAACTTTTGCTCCTTGGTCTTTATCAATCGACTGGTATAGGAAATTAGCTGTGCTTTGGTGGCTCTTCAAACTGAAGCTGAGAGTAAGAATGAGATTTTGAGCTATAAAAAAAAGAGAGAAGTGAGTTCAAGAGTCAACTTAGCTGAGAGTTTTAGAAATAGGTGTAGAATTTAGAAATATTTAGAAATATTTCAGTAACTAGATCCATCCCTGTCAGCCTTATTTTTAAAAATTATGTATCTATTGCTGCATCTATGGAAGTGGGTATTTACTTAGCCTATGTATTGTTACCATAAGCAAAACTGGGTCCTAAAGACCCCACAGGCTTCTTATCTACCTAAAAGCACCATAAACACATTTGACATGGTGTGCTTTAAAAAAAAATACCAACACAAACCCCCAAAAAACCCCAACAAACCAAAACCAGAAAAAAACACCCATCTAGAAGCCAAACCTTCTGTCCGGGACTCCATTTGGCCGCACTACAGCAACAGCAGCTCTTGACCAGCCAGGCCGATTCCAGATTTCAAGCAGTCTAGTGAATTGTGACAGACTGGCGTCAGTCTTGTATTCCTATCTTATGAAACATTTTCAATGGAATATTTTAATTAAGATCAGCTTTGCACACTGGCACAGGGAAACTCATAACCCTCCCACAATCAAGTATCAACTGGAGAAAGCAGCGAGCAGTTGACTGCAGAGCTGTTGCTTAACTTCAAACCAAGGTGGGGTGGGAACCTGCTCCAGTTTGTCAGGCAGTGTCTGGATGCTGCCCTGCTCCTTGGGTTCAGCTTTGACTCCTCTGTAAGAGAACAGTGATGTATAAAAAACACCCCTGTATCTGTTCCACAAATACATGACTCACTCCCTGAATTCACATGGATTTTCTGACATTTAACAAGCAAATCTGTAATGGAGTGGCAAATTAAAATTAATTAAAACCAGGACTGTTTAAGAAATGTGGTGTCTGCATCAATTTGTTATTGGATTTCAGCCACTGAGTGCTACTTTCAGCTTGCCGTGTCGGCAGCATTCACAGGATCCGTGCACAGGCTGTCTGAGGAAATCAGATTGTTTTTAAACAAAGATGCAGACTGCAGTCACTTAATTTTTCTAAACTTACAGATTTCAGGGTAGTTAAAGTTCCTTTTAAATGGAGCAGTTTTGTCGGTAGATGCAGTGGCCAATCACCACTTCTCCTGTTAATTTGCATATAACAAGTCTATTTTTTGTAAGGGATTGGCATCCAGAGACTGCTGGCTCCTCAGGCTGCTCTCTGACAGATTACTTGGACTTGTCATGACTCTTTAAGGATCCCTGCTAAGAGGCAGAGTAAATTACTCTCTGCTGAGCTCCGTGCTGCTGTGGCTAGGCTGTGGTTCATTTAAATTGAGTTCAGCTATTACCACACCACACTGCATCATATGCTGCAGACAAAGAAACGTGGGGTTTTTGTAGCTTGGGCAGTGGGCTTGAAGTGTTCCTCGAGACTTGTTGACTTGACTTCGCTTTGCACAGGGGGCAGATACTTAGGGGATCTTCACGGTCATAGCCCTGATGGCTTTGGTAGCCCTAAGTGAAGCCAATGTCCTTGTCCATCCTTCTCTTAGTGGCTGGTCACTGCGGGGAGTAACTCCTGTGAAAGGACAGCTGTCTTCTGCACAACAAGGAGACCACCGAGGTGAGTGCTGGAGAGCTATAAGGTGGGCTGGAATGGAGCAGGTGCATATTTTTTGACACCTTTCCTGATGCAATAATTGAGGGTCTCAAAAGAAGCTAGCATGTGATGGGTTCAGAAAAATGAAAGGAGGCAGCTCATTGCTCAGTGTGTCAGAGTAGGAGTCCTGTCCTGAGTACCTCCTCACCACAGAAGACTGTAAGAACGTGGTTCCCATGAGTTCAAGGAGAAGCTGGATCCATTATTGAAGAAAAAAAATTGCAGAAGCTATGAAGACTTCTCGAAAGTTCCCAAGCTATAAGATGCTGGAGGCTGTGAAAGTGCACGGGCATGTAACACTAGATCCTTGTGCTGCTCCTGTGCTCTTCCCCGGAAATCTGCAAAATCTTGCAGAGACAAAGCCCTGTGCTAGTCTCTCCATCCACTCAGAACAATTATTGACTTTCAGGCCATGTGCTAGCTTTACTGTTCAAAAGCCTCTTAGTACATTAAGGTATGCATCCTGAAGTTGCAAATTGAGACCCTAACAAGGTCCATTGGTCACTGTACAACACCAGTGTTGCAGAGGTGCTGCCATTTGAGTTGTATTAGCTGATGCCTTGTGGAGACTCTTCTGTGGCAACAGATCTACTCCTTGAAGTTGAAATTTTAAAAGGAATTTAATACTACCAGCTTTCAAACTAGTGAAAACACACTGTTGGTACTGGCTTTGGTCTTCCTATATAAAAAACATATATACAGTTTTAATTATTTAAAAACATGTAAGAGATGCCAGGAAACAGAGCTACCTTAATCTGGAGTTACTGCTCAAAGAATATAACAATTTGAGGAGTAAAAAAATATTATAGGAATGTTGCCATCTTAAAACCAAGCCTTATGAATCTAGGACATGCAAAGTTAAGTTTACACAAAGAAAATTTATACTTAAAAAATAAATCTAGGCAAATGAAGATGTGGGAATACATATTTAAGACATCTGAATGATCATAATAATCTTACTAAAACAAACCTTTAGACCCAACATTAAGAGAAAAAAATATAATGAAAGTGTGTCTGTAAAAGTCAGTTGAATCTAATATGCAATTATGTAATATGTAACTTTCTGACTGCAGGAAGGCCAAGGTACTAGAAGGTAATACAACATTTTAGCTGGCGGTAGGATGGAACTTGCTTTCATCTTCTTAACTTGGTGATTGAAAGCCTGAGATGTCAACGGCACAGCTTTACCCTTTAAGTGCACACTGAGAGTCTCAGGATCCTGCAGAGGACCACACAAGCACATGAAGCTTTTAGCTTCACTGCCCTCGTCATCTAGCCTGTTGAAGGAGAAGCTAAATATCCCTCAACGTAGCCTGAGAGTTTAAAGCTGATCTGGGTATGTCTACATAGTCTATAGTAACCACCTAACCTTGCGTGAACTGATTCACCTACTCTGAGGCTCCACTGACAGGATGCAGACACTTCTAGGGTGGGGCAGCCTCGGCAGGAGGCTGCAGGTCGGCTGGCACAAGAACAGGTAGGAAGCATTGTGGCAGTACCACAAATGCTGTCAATGAGCTATATGGGGTTTTAAAAGAAAGTTACTTATGTAACAAAGGTGGTTTTTTACTATAGTTTCCAAATGCTAAAATATTCTCCTTTGCACAGTTACCACATGACTACTTCTGCCCCCTGTGGAAGGCTGATTTCAAAGACATGACATTTTGGGACTGTGGATACAAAATTGTTAAGGTTTCATGGTAAGAAGCAATTCTTTAGAAATGTATTTTTTAAATTGAAAGCTTACACAGAGTAGCCTAGTCGGAAGAAGAGCCCTGTTAGAAAAAATATAAGAAAAATATAAGAAAAAAATATTATTAGAGTCGTGGCAATATTATGCCCACATCATTAGGGAGAGCTTATCTGGATTTCCAGTGTCTAAAGTAATAATTCTGAATGAGGGAGAACATTGTGAACTTTTTGATGAACATGTTTTCCTGAATAGGAGCATTTTGATTCAGCTCATTTGTGCGGGCACTGCCTCTGAGAACCCAACCTCTCTAGCCCCAGATACCAAGCCATGGTCACAGGGCTGTCACACGGACCAAGAGGACAAAAGAGGCCTACTGCCAATTGTTTAACCTGCCTTCCCCCCTACACCTCTCACACTACTGGCTATCCACCCATTTTGCAAATGCTTTTTCTTAAGCGAGGGATTTCTGAGCTCGTGTTTCAACTTCGGGTGCCTGATCCTTTCAGACTGGAGCCTCTTCTTCTTCACAAATGAATAAATGCTGCACCCTGCTGGAAACTCTCAGTGTGCTGCAGACTGCATTTCTTGTGAAAAGAAGGTGATGGAAAGTGCCAATACCTATTAAAAAATCAGAAAGTGCAGTCACCCAGGGAGCAAATTCTCCATAGATCAATGGTAGCGCAGTGCTACCAGCTCTGGCACTGCCCCTCCTGTTCTGCAGGGCTGTTCTTCTGGACAGATGGTGCTGGGGCACCATCTCTACCAAGGACTTGGCAGCACAAGAGAGAAATGAGAGAAGCCATACAGAGATCACCTGGTATCTGCTCTCGTGCCTCAACATATCTACATGCCTACAAATACAGAGCAGTTCCTATTGACTTACTGTGTAAAAAGCCAAGTTATCTGCCTACAGAATAAACTGTTCCCTGCCTACCTTATATTCAGCATGTAAGTGCAGAGAAGTGGGCAAAGAGGAAGTGTTTCTTCTATGACTTATGAACATTGCCAGCAATTATGAACTTCTACCCTAAAATGATGACATTTGAAGCATGCCCATTGATGTCTGAAGGCCATGATCTAACTGGGAGGACACCAGGCCATAAGAAGGTCACAGATTTACATGAGGTAAGCTAGCTTGACAAGCTATCATACAACCTATTTTATGTGGATTAATTTAAGCAGAAAATACATTGGATTGGGTCAAATCCTGAACATATGTTCCAACCCACTTGACCAGGCTTCACATAAGGTGATGGGAGCAGCATCCTCTAGCCTCTTATGGGAAGACAGAGTGTACTAAGACATTTTCACAAAGTACAGAGAAATCCTTATCAAACTGATTCTAGGAGCCCTCAGATCTAGGGGATGTTACATCCCAACACTCACAGTGTTCCTATCTCATCTCTCCATGGGCTGTTTCTCTGCACTAGAAAAGGGCTGTGTGCTTAGATGTGTCTATACCTCTGAAGAACTGAAAAGACTGGGAGCACTCTTCTTGGGCAGATTATGTGAATTAAGGTGTTAATTTATCAGTGTAGGGCAGGTGCAGTGGGGAAAATAAGCAGCAAATATCAGTTAAGGATAAAGAAATTTGCAGAGGCAACAACTTTTCAAGGAATAAAGTCACATCAAAATATGACTATGCTCACCACCTTCTAACTTTACATGATACTGGACCAACGTCAATCCAGCTTTCATATCTTTCAGCTTCCCTTCCATACCTCACTTTGGTCTAAAATCCATGTTTTTTCAATGTCCACCTCTAACAATTATTGCCTCAATCTTTGCCTCTACTCCTTCCTCAGTTGTGGTTTCTGAATTACTGATACGTCTTTCTTTTTTTTTTTTTCACCCACTATGTACAATGATTCCTTTATAAATACTGTATTTACTAAGGCTTTAAGCCAATACTTGGTGACGTTGGTGGGATTCATTCCACTGACTTCAGAGGGCTTTGAAACTCACTTTGTGAATTACAATACTAGTTTCATTTCTTAACCCTTTTCTTAAGTCATGGAATATCAGCATGTAAGCCAATGTTCCCAACTGTGAGTTCCCGCAACAAAACCTGGAGAAGACATACTACATTGAAGGGAAGATGGCCAAGGCAATATGGAAGAAAGCTGAGGTTCTGTTTTTCCAGTTTTGTGGGAAACAGATGGTAATTGTGGTAATTGTTGTTAGTTTCAGGCCAGAGTTATAGTTCCCAAGTTGGGTCTCAGTCCCTGGTTCCTCTGAGGTCAGGTTGGAAAGGATGAATCAGAGGTGAGATCCAATGATGCATTAAGAGCTTTCCCAGCAAAAACAGAATTAGAGGAATAAGCAAAATCAATTTCCCTGAGTTAATGTTCTTTCCTGAAGTCCAAGAAAAACCAAGGATTTCACATTAATACATCAGGCTCCCAACTGATCTGCAACTTGAAACAGAAAATAAAGAGAAGTAGGTGCCTCATCATGATATTGTACACAAACTACAAAACACTGCACCTGAACATATTGCACTTTTTTTTCTCTTTCACCTTCTATATCTTGGTTCTCTCTGAAACTTATCTCTACCCCTGTGCGACCATTTCTGTGGACATCTGTGTCTTCTGTGTCATTTTCACTACACTCCCGTTAACTGTGCGTGCTGTTTGTAGTTGGGTCTCCTGTTAATGCAACTAGTATAATTTCTCTGCTCTTAACCATTGCCCAATCAATGCTGCTCCATCTAGGCTCTTTTCTCCTGCCCTGGTATTCATCTTCTCATTCCCTGTATAATTTCTGGTAACCTCTTTTCCAAGAGTGACCAGAAATCCTCCAGAAAGTGATGTGAACCATATAGACGAATGTCTATGGATTATATTAGGCAGTTTAACACAAACTTCCCATTAGAGGGAGCAATGTCTATGGAATACATGAGATTTGTGCATCTGGGAAGCAATTATTTTTTGTGTTTAATGTCACTGTCTGCTTTTGTCTTTAGTGTAATACCCCTCAGTGCAGCATCTGAGCCTTTTTATCTTTCTTCTAAATGTGTAGCAGCATCCTTTTTAGGTAAATTCTTATTATTGGTGGGAATGTAGAAAATGATTACTGACTGACTCAAATAGAAACAAGGACAGAATAGACAAGAAAAGCTGACTATTTTCTGCCTTTTTTTTTTCACTTTCTATTTAATTAAATTTTTACAGAAGGATTTTTTCAGTTTTAATCCACTTTACAAGGTATAACATCAAGTAAAATGTTGAATCTTCACCATTAAATAAAATTAGACCCAAAAATCTTTTTGGAGTAATATAAGTTTGATAGATAGTTATTAATATGACATGAACATTTCTCAGCCTGAACTGTTTCCTGTTTCATTTGTGGTATTTAAAACACAGTAAAATGAAAAATGCAAAGAAAGTAAAAGAGCATCAGAGAAGAGTGGGGTGGCATGGAAATTGTGAGGGTCCAAAACTAATGTTCTCACTAGGGAGAAGAGAGAGCTCACAAGCTTCAGTCAGTATTAAATGTTCAAGAACTGAAATGTTAGAGGTGGTGCTATAGGACAGGACCTTCTGAAACACTATATTAAGGCATTTTTATTGAGGTAAGTTTGCTGCCTCTGTGTTTTAGTAGGATTTGAGGTAATGGGATGACATGGCTGTGCTGATGGCCATTTTTGATATCTTTTGGTTTTGGTTCCACCACTGAACATCATTCAACATCAGAAACAATTTATAGGTGATATATTATGCAGACTGCATTTTCTGTTCTAAATTAGAAGTTAGGCCTCTCAGTAGAATGGGACATGATGCCCCTTAGACAGGGGAAGATGATATTTATCATTTTTCTGCACTCCTTTCCCCTGTGAGATGAAACAGCTTCTGCCAAGTTCAGAGGAGGAGGCATGAGCTGTACATCTTGCAGCTGCTTCTTGCAAGTGCTTTGTCTCTTAGACTGAGGGGCCTGGTCTGTGGAAAAGAAGGGGACCTAACTGCTATCTGAAGCTACCTATTGGGGTGGTTAGAGAGGGGGCAGACAAAGGGGCAGAGGTAGCTCTCACAACTTGCAACATGGGAAATCCTGGTTAAATATATGGAAAAAAATTTCTTCATATGTGATCCAGTGGTCATACACTGGAACCAGCTGCCCAGAGAGGCCCAGCTGGACATCATCCTGAGCAACCTAAACTAACTTTTAAGTCAGCCCTTATTTCAGGAAGATCTTGGCCAAAATAACCTCAAGAGGTCCCTGCTAACACAAATCATTCTGTAATTTTACTATATAACCCAAGCATCCACTCTGGAATACCTTTACTTGATCTATCAATAAGAGTTAAAAGTAAGGAGGAAAGACATCAGATTAACATGGAAAATAAAGGATTTGGGTTCTGAAATATTCTTCATTGACTTCTCAGAATAGAAGAAATTGGGAATTTATTTCATATAAGACATTCTACACCAGTGCAAATACTTACTGACCACAGTAATCATGAATTATGACAAAGGTAGTCTTTGAACATTGAGCTGATTTCTATCACAGTAACATTGATGAAGGGGCAGAAGAAAGGCCTGGGGTTCCTGAAATGAAATGTGACTCAGAGGGGAATATATCCAAAATAAAACCTTAAGGTAAGGATCATAAATTATTGTGTGATATCTCTGCATACATTTCAAACAGAAGATACTGCCTGCATGTGATGATGGAAGTTGCTGATGGAAGTAGCTGATGAAAGTATTTATTCCTAATTATTTCTGGAGACAAGACTAACAACAGTAAGATGAAGATAAGACTTGCATTCACAGATTCACAGATTTGACAGAGTTGGAAGGGACCTCTAGAGATCATCTAGTCCAACTCCCCTGCTGAGCAGGATTGCCCAGAGCACATCACTCAGAACTGCATCCAGGCAGGTCTTGAAAATTTCCGGAGAAGGGGACTCCACAACCTCTCTCAGCACCACATTCCAGTGCTCTGTCACCCTCACTGTAAAGGTTTTTCCTCATATTTGAATTGAACTTCCTATGTTCCAGCTTATGCCTGTTCCCCCTCATCCTTTCACTGGAAACCACTGAAAATAGTCTGGCTCCATAGTCCTTCAAACCACCCTTTAGGAACTTGTAAACATAGATAAGGTGTCCCCTCAGTCTTCTCAAGTCTAAAGATTCCCAGCTCTTTCAGCCTTTCCTCATAAGGGAGGTGCTCCAATCCCTCAATCATCTTCGTTGACCTATGCTGGACTCTCTCCAGTAGTTCCCTGTCCCTCTTGAACTGGGGAGCCCAGAACTGGATGCAGTATTCCAGTTGTGGCCTCACCAGTGTAGAATAGAGGGGTAGAATGACCTCCCTTGACCTGCTGCCCATACTTCTCCCTATGCAGCCCAGGATTCCATTGGCCCTCTTGGCAACAAGGGCAAATTGCTGGCACATGGAAAGTGTGCCATCTACCAGGACTCCCAGATCCTTTTCCTCAGTAGTACTTCCCAGAAGATTCACCCCTAACCCTATATTAGTGCCTAGGGTTCTTCCTCCCCAGGTGCAGGACCTTACGTTTGCCCTTGCTGAACCTCATTAGGTTCTCTGCCCAGCTCTCCAGCCTGTTCAGGTCATGCTGGATGGCAGCACAGCCCTCTGGAGTGTTGGCCAACCCTCCCAGTTTGGTATCATCATCAAACTCGCTGAGGATACACTCTGTTCCCTCACCCAGGTCATTTACAAATATGTTGAACAGGACTGGTATTAACCCCTGAGGGACACCACTGGTCACAGGCTTCCTGCTCCATTAATGACAACCTTCTGAGTTCTGTCACACAGCCCGGACTCAATCTACCTCACTGGCCCCTCATCTATCCCACACTTTCTTAGTTTTCTAATGAGGATGTTGTGGGAGACAGTGTCAAAAGCCTTCCTGAGGTCAAGGTAGATGACATTTGCTGTTCTCCCCTCATCCAGCCATCTAGTTATAACATCATAGAAGCCTATCATATTGGTTGAACATGATTTATCCTTGGTAAATACATGTTGCCCACTTCTAATAACTTCTTTATCTTCAATGTGTTTGGAGATCCAGAACAAGTCGCTCCATTATTTTCCCAGGGGCAGAGGTGAATCTAATTGGCCTGTAGATCCCTGGGTCCTCCTTCTTGCCCTTTTTGTAGACTGGTGTGATAGGATGGTAGGAAAGACCAGGAAACCCTCTCTAACAGGAGGTTTGTGACGCAACTGAGAACATCACTAAAAATGGATGGGACAGAAGAGATTCATCCTACAGGAGGTATACTAGATGATCTAAGATGTTTGCTCTGTTATTAGAGCTAGAAAACAGCCTTCAGAAATGTGTGAGCACATATGTGCATCGCACTAGTTTTGAACCACATTCTGTGAATTAACATACCTGTAAGAAAAAAGGTTGGGAAATTTACACTGTTCACATGGAGTTTTCTTTTTTACAAGTTACTTTATATGTTTTCCTTCCTTTCTTGATTTTTTTTTCTTCCCCTCTCATTGCCAAGATTGCTGCTTTCTGAATACATGGTTAGGTGATTTCCTTTTGTCACGCTTCAAAAACACTATTTTGCTTCATTCTCAATGTTCAGAGTGCAAAACTGTAGTTCATTATGTACGTCATAATGTACATATTCTTCCTCACCTTATACAAAGGTAAGAGTCACAAATCTAACATATCTAGATTTAATTTTTCATGCCTATTAACAAATTATTAGCATGTTTCTTTAGTCATTTCTGTGAGAGTGATAGTGCTGGGACTGTATTATAATTAATTGGGGACATTAAAAAAAACCTAACAACTCAGTGTGAGTTAGACATGGAATAAACAGTTTAACAGGAGATGTTTGAACACCTAACTCCCTACTCGCCACCACCACCTCTTTCCATCACACAAGTATTTTCTAAGAGAGTGTGGTTTTTTTTTTCTTTTGGCAGTGTTTATCGTAGGGCTCTCTGTGGCATCTCACCGTGTAACAGGGTTTATAAGGGTTTCGTCATGAAATTGGCCAGTTTGATATCCTAAATAAGTGAAACATTCCCTGGACATATAGATGATGTATAGCATTAGATCCACTTGAGTGGAAAAGATTAATTTGATATGTTTCTCCCTCCTGCGGGTGAAAAATAGTTCCCTTAAGTCTCTTATCTAATATCATACCGCTTAAGCGCCGAGGCTCCTGGTAATTGCCTTGCGGGACATCTAACATCATGCAACTGTCTTCATCATGCAACTGTCTTCAGTTGCATCTCATGACCCTCCAGCAGTCTACTGAGAATTCCTTTATACTAATTTCCATCCCCAACTCCTAATTTGTCTCTCAGGCTACTCTAAGCAGTACCTTTCAGCTTTTCATTTCTCCAAGGAAACTCATCAGATGTACTCATGCATAAGGGTAGGAACCAGCCTATGCTCAACGAATGGACCTCAGAGACCACCTTTGATGTCTGTTCCTGATCTTGTGCAGAGAAACCACTATTACTTGGAAGCAGGTAAGGTGAGCAGTGCTGTGGGTGTCAGCTTAGGTCTAGGGTCTAGGTTTGGTGTAGATACACTTTGCAGCATGGGAGAAAAGGGCTATAAGTGTGAGAGGTTCAGCATAAGCTTCTGCCTCCCTGTGCTTGCTTGGAAGAACCCAGCATAGGTTTAAACTCTAGTTTTGAAACCGAATCATCTGTTTATCAAAGAAGAAATGAATCCAAGGAGCTTCTGTTCATCCTTTCTGCATCTCATACTAGACACAGGAGAAAACACACAGTTTATGTTTGGCATTTGTAAGCAAATGCTTGTGCAGAAGAAAAAACGAGGTTGGAAGAGGTTCTCTGCTGCCTTTGGCTCTCGTTTTATAGCATTGCTTCAAAAGGTGCAGAAAATGCTAATCACTGAAGTGAACTAAGAAGCAATAAGCAAGTAACGTTATATAATAGCTGTGCTTAATAACATGAAAGATATCTGTCAGTTCAAGCTCTGCATTTTCCAAGAAGTTAAGAAATAACTAGTATGAGAATGTAGCAGAGGCAATAACAGAAGTCTTCTTTCTGTAGAAAAGGATGTCAATACTAAAAACATTTTTTCCTGATCTGACATTAGGTTAATTCCCTCCTGTCCATTCCTAATATATTGAATGCTTGGAGTCAAATGCCACTTGACCTTGTAAAAATCTGATCACCCACTGGAAGAAAAAGAAAATCTAACAATACAGAGTCTTTCTGATAGAAGTAAATAAGGTTAATTTACCTGTTCCCACTAACCTGATGTTGCTGCATTCCAGAAATACTAAGGCAGCCTTTTCTATAACAGCCATTTATCCTGAGAGAGTGCAAGATAGTCGGAGCACTCAATGGCAGCCTCTCCTTCTGCCTGTTCTCAGGGGTCTGAACAGTAGCCATTTGTTTTATAGGACATGGCACCCTCCTTCCCTGCTCACGCAAAGAATCGGCCTTTCCTAAGGCCACTCTGTGTGCTTAGTACCAGCAGATTGCCTTTCTTGGCACAGGCACACCGAGCGTTTCAGGGGAATGTACGCACCTCCGTTTTGCCTGACAGATATTTATTCATGCAGGGCTAATTTGCCTCATTAGCCATAGGTCCAAGTAATTGTGGTGCATAGGAGTCCTGGCTCCAAGTTAACCTGGGGACACTGTTATTCAGGGGCAGCTCCTTGGGAAATATCCTCTCCTCCCCTTTTCCTCTGGGAAAAAGGGCATGCATATTGTACTTCTCCCTGCAGAGGGAAGGGCTCACTCCACTCCTTGTGCCCACTAGCTCCTTGGGCTGATGCACAGGAGATGATGCTCAGACTGCTCTTTCCACAGCCTCACACTGCGAGGCAGGGATATAAGGTGAAGGAAATGATATGTGTGGAGAATTGAAGCAAAGTGGTTATGGTATGTGACCTTCATGAGATGACCCAATGGCTCTAATTCAGGCCAGTAAAGCATGCTAAGGCTTCCAACAAGAGCAGCTACAATCAATTACTGCATCTGAGGTCACAAGAGACTGTAATTATCTGTCTGATCTCCTGTATTACACTATTATAATCATTATTGTATTATTATTACTATTATTTTAGGAAAATCGTCCTAAAAAACCATACGGTTTTTAAAACTTCCAGGGATGCAAAATCCTTACTAAAGTATTCACATGGTACTCCAACTTGCTTCAACTACCAGTGCTGGTCAGGCTGTAAATCCATCTGCTAAATCCATGAGCCCTCTACTAACAATTCCTGGTCTCCAGTAAGTACATATAGACTGACATGAGAACATCCTGTACTTTTGTCTGTTTACCTGCCGTTAAATGATACAGAGCAAAGGTCTTCACTCTGTCATGACAAAGGGCTTGAACTGATATGGTGCTGATCATAAGGTTTTGCTTTGGTGGTGCTGCTTGAAAGTGCCAGATGATAATTCTCCTTTTGTCCTTCACTCGTCAAAGATGGATATATCACTTTCTGTTGACTTGTGGGTGGCAGTATGTCCTGCTTTCCACATTCATTATAGGATAATACAGAGATCCTCTCTGTGTCTTTGTACATGGGTATGAAGTACCCATTAGAGTGCAGAAGAACTTTGAGGCAAAAGGTGGTAATTAATGTGCCTATAAATTTCCCAGGAGGAACTAATGTAAGCAACTTGGTCTTCAAAGTGCCTTTGTTTTAGACCTTGTTTAATCTGTACTTTCTTCCTACTGATGTAATTTTAATGGGTAATTACTATAGGAAGACATAGCTTCACTCTGTACAATATGTACTAACAAATCAAATATCCTATTAGAAGGGGAAATGTTGAAAGCAAGCACATAAAAAATCGAGTTCCTATATATTGCGATCACACAATCATATTCAGCAACTAAGAATTTTTCTTAAAAACTTTTTGAAACACAGAATTGTTAAAACTGTGAATATAACCAAATCACAAAGCCATTAAAAGAATTCCAGCCTGGTTTGTTACAGTCACAGGGTCTCTTCAGTAGGCCACTTGCACACAGCAAAATGAGGCTCCTGCACTTACCCTGTAGATATATGTTCAGATGTACATGTCTATTGTCAACCTTTCTTCCATAAATTTTGATCCTATTAACCAATCCCAATCTAAATTTGACAGGGGGATAAATTCCATATATATAGTTACATTCAGTGAACATTAGCAACTGAATAGGAGACAGGGATCTTTTAACTGCTCCAGCTGAGGAAAAAGTGTAGTGACAGCTCCTACCTTATTAGACACTAGACAATACAAAGAAGCAGAAACAGTGACTGCATCTTTGGAAAAGCTTCAATTAACGATGAGACATAAATCTGCTGGAAGCAGCACTTGTTTCATCTCGGTGTACAGAGGACCGCTGAGCACAGCGCATCCCCGGGGTCTTTGCTGGAGGGACAGGAAACAGAAACTGCTCATAGAAATCATGCTGCAGAGGAGATGCCGTCGCACTAAGCAAGCGCAAGTTGGGTCTCCATATCAGTAGGGTCAATTGCAATTGCAACCTCAAATTTCATTAGTGCTATATCTGTTTTCACTGCTATGGAACAAACACTTCTTCCTTGTGGAGAATTTTGCAGAATATGGGCCACAGCCATTGGCAAAACTCCCATTGATTCAGGGCCAGAGAAGAAACCTCTTCACACACTGTAGTTAATTACAAGCTGTTTGCGTTTCAAACTCATGATAACAATCGAGCTGGAGGATATAGTTTTTTACTATTTACTGATTTTTTTATCTTAGTTCAGGAAAATCGGTATTAATCCAGAAGAGCCTGAACATCACCTCTGGCAAGAAAAGAAAGGAAAAAAAGAAGCCATGACACTTAAAACTTCATACGAGAGAGAGATTTTATCACCCAGTCACCTCCTTCACTGTAAAAAGTAAATAAGAAAGTGCATGATATCATTTATGAGCTAAGCAAATGGCAAAATAATGAAATGCCTTTGCTGATGGGAAGCATGAACTGATATATGCTTCAGATATCTGACTCTGTTAATTTAGAAGTTGCTTTCTTCAGCTGAAAAAAAATGTTAAAATGCCCAGTGTCTGCATTTTATTTCTGGTGTTCATGAATCAAACCCACACAAAAATGATGAGATCAAAATGCATCACATAGCTGTAGAACTGAGATGGGGATGATTAATAGTGTTGTGATGAGAAGTACTGCAGTTCATGACCAGTTTTACATGAATTAAAGACAGAGGGGAATTCACAAAATGATAACATTTAATTTCAACATGGTTGTTCAAAAGGCTCAGCTTCTCATTTCGCATATCTTGATTTCAAACTGACATAAGCAAAACAAAATATTTTTGGTTTGTTGTGGGGAGGCAAAAAACTGAAACTCCTTCTAGAGCACCCTGTAGCTCTTGCTTGCACTAAGGAAAAATACCTTTTTGCTTTAGGAGACATCTCTCTGGGAACAGTTTCCCTTTTCATCTGTCCAGAGGCAGAAATCTCTGGATCCAGTTATAAATGCTGGAAAGTTATAAATGCTGGAAAGTCTGTGCTCCTTGGTGCATGATGGCTTTAAAGTTCAATGCTCTGGCTTTATCACAGTCAGCTGCTCAGCCTGGAAAGGAGAAGCCTCAGGGAGATCTTATCCATGTGTCTAAACATCTGAGGTAGGGAATAAAAAAGACAAAGCTGGACTCTTCCCAGTGTGCCCACTGATAGGATAAGAAGCAACTGGCACAAACTGAAATACATGAAATTCTGTTGAATGATCAGAAAGACCTTTTTTACTGTCAGGTGGTCAAACACTGGAATACATTGCCCAGAGAGGCTGTGGAGTCTCCATCTGGGGAGACATTACAAACTCAACTAGACAAGCCATAGGCAATCTGCTCTCACTGACTCTGCTTGAGAAGGGCTGGACCAGATGAGCTCCTGAAGTGTCCACCAGCCTCCACCGTGATTCTATGAAATGTCGTCTTCTCTAACAAAAGTTTTTTTTATGAAACTCTGAAAGTAGACTGACATACTGAGTGTCATCCAGTGATCAGTTCAAAGGAAATTAACAATCATCGGGATATGTTTCTGAGCAAAGACAATTATTTCTTTACTTCTAAGTAACCTCTGTTTTGGCAAGTTACTTATCTGTCAGCTTGAGAGATAAGATTGGCCAATGTCATTCCCATATGTTTCTTTTGCTGCAGATCATTCAGCCACAGATTCCTGAATATCTGAATCTTACTTTTAGATTATTATTTTGAAACACTTGGATAAAAACATGAAAACCAAACTTTTCTGCAGGGCATATAAACTGTTTTCCTGCTGCAAACACTGAAAAGAAAAATTAGCTTCACTGCAGAAGAGTAGAAGACATTTTGAAGGTTTTCTAGAGATTAATTAGCTAATAAACTGAACGGAATACACATATTTCATCGAGATAACAGAAATGCATTATCTTGAACAGTAAATATAGCATTTGCATGCAGCTCATGACAGCAAGAAGACTGTAAGTAATACAAGTGACACGGAATTAACAGGAGTGGACATGCTGAAGGAGGAGAGGGGTGAGGATACAGGGAGGTGGGAGTGCAGCAAGATCAATCGCCAGGAAGGTTAAAGGGCTGTGGCTACAGAGCCCCTTTGCCCAAACCCATGTGAACGATGCATGAGGCACTTCCACTTCACAAACCACATCACTGTGTCATTATGCTGAGAGGCACAATGTCTTGCTTGAGCACTTTGCCATGTTACGACAGTTCTGTGCTGCTTGGGACCAGAGCTGGCCCCTTATCCAGTTATCTCAAAAGCTTGTGCAGCTCAAGCGAGAGTCTGTCTTTCCCCACCCACACAGGTATGTCCCAAAGAGCAAGTTCCCGGGACCATCTGAGTTTCTTCCCCTGGTGGGGAGGAAAATGGAAAGGAGAGATGAAAATTGTTCTATTAAATAGTCTTCTGCCAAGCCTGGTATCTGCTTATAAAGGAGACTGACAATCATCGGTGCTGGTACACAAGGCAGAGAGGGACTGCATGGCTGGGAGAGGTTGGGCAGGAGTGAAGGAGAGAGAAAGAATGGAGGAGAAACAAGTTCCCCCTTTAAAATTTGTGCAGCTGCTCATGAAGCCACTGCCTAAGGCTTTGGGGTGATTTGTGCCCTTATGGAAACTTGCAGAATGTAAAGTGTCCACAAATTAATTGCAAAATGAACTTTTATTCTGAAAGATGACAAAATTATGTGAGAGAGAATTTAAGGTCTGTCCAAAGTAATTAAATTCAAAGGAGTCTTTGCCATTACTGACACTAGAAACATAATTGGGCTTATATAGTGCAGCACAAGAAATTTCTGTCAACTGACTGTCCTCTCCATTGAAACAGAAATTGATAGGGACCTTTGAACAAACTGAACATGATTAGAAGACATATTTTATGAAAAGGAGGCATTGCTTTCAAAATCAGAACTTTTCATTATTGGTTTTATTGGTTTACTAAGATAAAGAATGACTAATATATGATTTAAGTAAACAGATACATTCTTGATTAGCCTTTGGTAGTACAACAGCATCAATTATCTGACTAATTTCAGTTCAGTAGGAAATTTGAAATCTATTTCCCCAATAATTATTTCCTATGAAATAATTCCTATGAAATAATTATGAAATTATTAAATGAAAATTATTAAATAATTCCTATGAAATACCTATTTCCATGATGAAATCCGTATTCCTGCCTGCTTGCTGACCTTCAGTCTCCCTCCAATTTTCTTCTTTTTACTTCCATATACTTTCTCTGAGAAAAGAAGAATGAAAAATATTTCTCTTATTTTTTCCTCTTCTGCTCATCAAGATAAAATAGTAAGATGCAAAGGTAACTGTGTATGCTTAAAATACCTTAATTAAAACAGGAACAATCCAAAAATTGTCCTTAAATGCCAGTAAACATCTTGGATGAACACAGCAATTAGCTGGGGAATTCCCAGGAGAGAGGCTTCAGCTGAAAGTAAAGAGTGATGCTCTGTCCCTTGGAGCTGTGTCAGATTCACGTCCTGTGGTGTTTGGATACAGACCTCCTTATTTGTGAAGCATTGGCTCTTTCTGTGTACAAGTAAGTGGCTACGGTCATTTAGGTAAGTTACTGTGTATCATAACACGTTTAAATGGCATGCAGGGAATTTCCAGTGAAGGATACTTAAATACTGCACAAAATTTCCATGTCAGTCCTCCATGGGCTGGATTCTACACTTCACCCTTGTAAAAAAATAAAAAAAAAAAGCCAACACTAAAAACTGTTCTGTTTACTGTGGTTAAGACTGTGAATTTGAACCACAGCCTTGAGCTATTATTGCTGTGCTGCGAAGCATCCCCAGGAGCCGTTTATCTCCCTGAGTCACAACTCCTTTCTTTTCATCTTGCTCTGTGCAGCAACAGTAACTTATTACTGGCCTCAAATTTTATCAAATTTACCTCAGCCACCCAGCTGAAAGGTAGGCTTAATCCCATCTGAATTGCATGGGACATAGGAAATAATTGCCTTTTTATTCCTACCCACTGGACCCAGAACCAGATAATATGGTTCCCAGGACAGGGAAAGAGGAGGAACCAGTTCTTTGCTGGGCTGCAAAGCACACACTACAGGCATGTCCACTGATAGAAGAGATTTGGGCTCTCAGATGAAAACGTATAAATGAGACCCCTATGGATATTTAACAGGATATTGAAGACTCTGTAAAAATAGAAGCATAGTCCATTACCCAGGCTCAGGCATGCACTCCTGGAGCTGCAGTGGTGCCATGGGTCCACCAAGGCACACAGGGTCCACAGGCGCACCAAGGTCCACACTGCTGCCACCAAGGCAGGGGTGTTCAAGTCATTCTGTATGTGTGCGTGTGTACGTGAGGCCTGTGAAGGACTGTGGTGCTGGCATCAAGGTGTAAAGCAAGAATAGCACAAGCTGAAATAATGTATGACCCTGAACCACCCCAGACGTGAACATAAACGGGAGTTGTCTGGATAGAGAAAGACTGACAGCTCTTTGAATCCCAGCACTAAATAGAGACATGCATTTGTGGTGCTCCTAGAAGGACTGTGGTTCCAGAAATCAATGCAAAGATTTGTTCAGCCCAGCCCAGTATGTGGCATTTTTCTCCCCTCTCAGACAGAATAGTTTTACTTAGAAACTTGCTGTCTGCATTACATCTCCTCTTTTTTTTTTTTTTTCCTGCACGTGATATTGTCCAAAACTGACTTAATAACAGCAATAAGAGAGATGGATTGTCTCTTTAGGTTACTCAGACAGTGGTTAAAGTTAATAAAGGTTCAGGCTGCTTCTTTGTGCTGCAAATGCTGTGCGACAGACCAGCCTCCTGGGCCCCAGATCACTCCTCAGACACCAGGATGATGGCTGCACCATTCATCTTCTCATGACATTTGCCTCTCTCTGTACTGCTCTGTCCCGGCTGGAGAGCTGAAAGTGTAACCTCAGCACAGTCAATGTTCTTCTCTCACACACCAGCACAAGAAATACCATTAGCATGTGAATGATGTATGAGGTGAGGGGTTCCTGTACCCCTCCCTTTTTGTTCAGGGATTGACTGGGAGCTGTTCCCTCTCTCCTTCCATCCCACAGTCCATCATGGATCTAAAGCTTTGACCCTCACTCTCTGCAATGCACTTCTCCTATGTGCAACTGCCTCCCAACAGGGGCTGCAGAATTAGGCATAAGGCATCAGCATATGACAAATGATGCTCTTTCTGTAGACTGTGCAGAGCTGGAGGTCAAACACACTATTAATAATTCTCTGACTTTTTAAAAGCTGTATTTCCTCCATTTGTTGGCAACATGATTTGAAAGGTCCGTATAAAAGCCACTTAAAACAGCAGCTGAACAGAGGCATTTCAGCACTGTCCAATATTGATTTTTGCCTTTAACTTGCCTCTTTGCTAAGACTGGTTTCAATATCCAGTGCAGTTTAAGTGAAGATATTTCCCATCTCAATAGCTGTGCATTGTCATTTGATACCACTGACAAGCCAGTAGCATTTTTCTTAGTAATATGGTTTGTCTCCAAAAGCAAGAGGAGTGCCACAAAATCTTCCTCCTGGACCATTGCTGCTCTTGTGGAAGAAAGGCTGAGTGAGGAATGAATGGAGGTGGGCTGGAGTGGAGAATCCAGTCACCAGGTCACTCACCAACCTCAGTCTTAACACCCCCAGAAAATGAACAGACTATAGAGCTGGTACAGCAGATAATTTCTGTATTCAGACAAGGGTTCCCAAGAAACAAGAAACTTCAGTAAATCCAAGGCACTACTAATTGCTGTGCTCCCACAAAACAGAAATTTAAAGGAATAAGACATTCAGGCAATTTAGCAAAACCTTAACCAAAATTAAGGAAACAAGATAAGCATATGCAAAATGTGAAAACATAGAAGAAAAGTAAGCATTATAACTATTGGTTAGGCTAATCAGGAGAGTGATCTGAAATTTAAGAAATCTCCCCACTATGGGAAACAACTAATATTTTTTTGTGGGGACAGCAGGCAAGGACAGCAAGTTACATTATTCTAGAAGAGAAAAAACTGTCATGAGAAAGTGTTCTATTTTTATACTAGAAAGAAAAAAGACAAAGAAAGAATAGGATTTCTGCTTTATGTGGAGGGAGAGAGGAGCATAATTGAAAAAGACGCTAAGAAGACTAAAGTGTTTCAGTTTACTATTTTTTATTCACCTCATTAAAAAAATCTAAAACAATTCAGACTATCCATAGACTTTAGGCTGGTAGTGAGCAGAAAAAGAGGCTATACAGATACATTATATATTTTCAAATCATGTGAGCCTTATAAAATTCAACCTAGAGTGTTCAGAGAATTGAGTAAAGCAATTTCACAGTCATAAGCAATTATCTTTGAGGACTGATGGAGGGTGAATCAAGTTCAGAAGACTGGAAAATGACCTCTCAAGAGCTCTTCCAGCCATGGTTACCACTCCTGTGAGGAGGAAAAAACAAAGGTAAGACTGTGACTTACTGATCTGTAGTTCCTTCTTTGAGAAGCCACAGTGGCAAAGCAACTACTTGGTATTTTCACTATAGGTTTGGAGAACATGGGATCAGGCTGGATCAAATCAAAGGTCCATCTATCACAAAATTGTCTCAGACAGTAGCCTGCAGCAGACACCACTGTATCTAAAACAAAGCATAGGGCAATCGTGCACCGGCATATTGTCTTAGCTCTTAGCAATCAGAAACTTAGGGATTTACAGAGCTACAGACTTTGAGTCTTTCTGTTAATAGCCCTTAACAATTGCTAGTCAAGAGATCTTAAAAGTACTGTCTTTATTACATGAAACTAGAAGATAATACATAGAAACTGAAAATAGTCATGAACTTTCTACTACTCTGCATTTCAGTGACATTTTTTTTGCCCCCAGCTTGAATATACTGTTATCAAATATACATTCATTTCATGAACAGCTAATCCTTAAGAAAAGTGATAACAAAATGTCAGGATAGCTACTGGATATTATTTACATTACAGCATAGTTACTCTGGCTAGTTTTTCAGTAGCAGCTTCACGTTAGAGTTGAAACAAATTTATTGTAAGCGTTAAAGAGACAGAAGACAATCTCCAATAGATGGGCACACTGCAGTTAGAGAATAGATTAAAGGACTTTATTTACATTTCTAGCTGATCAACATGTTTTAGATACTTCTAATGGGAGGAATTGATTTTTTTCTTCTGCAAAAGGGATTTAATCAATTTTGTTGTGGAAATGTTTTATTCAACAATAGCTAAATTTCCCTGTGTACATATCTGTCAAAGCAGAGATTATTATTGGAAAGAGAAGCCTTTTGTGCTGATATAAAGATATCTGTTTTATTATTTTAACAGAAGTCTATTGACCTCTTGAAACTTTAAAAAAACCTTTCTATAATACAAGTTACTTAAATGTGCAAAACCTTCCCCAAATTCCTGCAAATATTAGCAAAATGTAGTTTGGGTTGACTTTGCTAGGATTTTTAAAGTATATTTTGTACTTTAAATAACACCTTAATGGCATTCTTCAGAAAGAAAACGTATTTGCCATCTCTTTTTTGTATTCATTTATTCTAGTGCTTTGCAAGCTCTTTCTGCAGTGCTGGACTGTGACTTAAGATACCTTGGTTTCTGAACTCGGCTCTCCAGTTGGCTCTCTGGGAAAAGGAGGTGAGTTGCTTTGTCTGTAACACATGACAATGTATGTTCTATATCTTTGTATCTTTGTATGTTCAGGAACTGTTTTGTAAAGATTATGTATCATGTTCCTTGATATCTCACTTCTTAAACTGTTCATTCAGATGGAAGCACTTTCAGGGCTGGTCTGCAGGATATACTCTGGGTGCAGGTGAATAAAAAAATACACGTGTGTTAGACTGCAATACCCTTATTCACAGGGATGACCGAATGCCTGTGAAGTGCAACTCAGTTAATGATAACACCTCAGTATTTTTACCATACCTAAAGGTAAACAAATCTGCTAACGCTCTTTACAAGTCTTTATTACAGCAAGTCTGCAGAAGTATTTTAACTGTGGATTTGTATTGAAAATATAATAAAAATATGCATTATTTGGCACAGTTTCTTCAGTGGGCATCGCATTTACATTTACACAAACAAATATTATCCAAGTTCATTTCAAAGAAGAGATTCTGGTCTGATTATATGCAAATTTCTAACAGTCAGAATTTCATTTAAATGATATGATATGAAAATCAGTGAAGTCTCACCTCCTTGCAGTCTACAGAACTCTTGACCTTGCCAGGATTTACAAACATGGGAGTAAAAAGTCCCTGTGAATCTAGTGGATAACAATTAATCCTTAAAAATTTAAAAAGATATGATTAAGAAAAAATCTCGTAAAAAAAAAAAAGAAAGAAACAAATATTTTAGTGTTTGCTTTCAGTTAGAAAGCCTCCCAGATCTTTAACTGATGGACTGTCATATCTATAAACACCTACTCTCTTAACCTCTTCCTAACCATTGGTTGCACACTGTAGGCTACGTCTGGCACCAGTGCAATGTTACTGCAGCCAATTCACTCACCTCAGGGACACATTTATTACTGCTATAGCAGTAACAGCCTGAAACCTGAGTTGCAAATTGGGGTTGTATCCAGTACTGGGGAAACAGGTAATAAGAACAGACAGCTCCTGCTCCAGCCTGGATCCACACCCTCCCACTCTCCCACCCGTGGGGGAAGCAGGGGTTATCAGAGGTGGGTAAGGTGCTCAACTGCCATGCACTGGACATCTGGGAGAAACAGAAAAATGCAAGCCAGGAGCAAACCCTGGCTCCCTGGAGGTCCTGCTCAGCTGCTGGTGCCAGTGCCTGCTGCCTACCCCATCACTGCCCTGCTCTGGGGTATGCCACCATAGCATCCTGATGTCCCTTCTGGAAGGGGGAGGTCAATCTGCCACATCTTCCTGGGATGAGCTGAGGTGGCTGTGCCTGGCCTGCAGCCCTCCAGAAGCACTTACTCCCATCTCTCCCAGCACCACCTGTTGCCATTGGTGATCCTGGGACTCTATGTCCACCCACCACCACTTTGGCCAGCGGTCGGTCCAGCCCAGCCTGGGATGAATATGTGGTAATGAGGTGGTTACACATGTGGTTATGGTGGGCAAGAGGCTCAAAACCCACCTCCCACCACAACACCTCCCTGGCTTCACACAGCCCCGGCTGCCCTCACCCTCCTCCTTTTCCTTTTTGCTTATATGGAGTTAGGTGGGGCACCAATGTTGTGGAGTTTTAAAGCCTGTATTGTCTGACAGTTTCCATCTGGGAAAGATCAGCCGGTGGGGGACATGGTTGCTGGGCAAGCTGGGGACAAGCTTGGTGTGCCACTGCAGACAGATCTGTGGCTGGCTCTTGCCAGTGGGTCCTGCTGCCGACATGGTCCCGTCTGCTACTCCCTGGCCGAGGACGAGGGTCTGTGTCTGCGGGATGGAGTGGAAGATAGACGTGCCTGCAGGAGGGAGTGGAAGATGGACATGCCCCAGGATGGAGTGCCCCAGCACTGCTATTGGCCGCCCAGCGGGGAGCAAAGAGGACCATGACAACAGTGCTCAGCTTCACAGGCTTTTATTGTTCAATCTGTACACAATGCCATTGCTATTATAATAAGGCATCAGACGCACGGTTGAATAGCTCATGATGGACTGTGACGTTTTGCCCTGTCGTGGGTCAAAAAGGAGTTTTACAAGATTAAATCGGTTGTTTTCCCAGTTGGTAAACTTTATATTCATTACAGACAGGTTTTTAAAGGAATTACAAAGATTAAAAAACTGTAAACATATCAAAACCAGCAACAACCCAGCGTAGCTTCCTTAGGAACAACGCAGCGTAGCTTCCTTAGGAGAGAAGTCTCAGGCACTTCTGCGTTGGGGCCATGCGGGGCTGGCACCTCATGGTGAGAGCACACGTTTTTGTTGACAGTCCCAGCAGGCACTAGGCAGTTCCCAAATGGCCAGTCTTGGCCAAAAAAAACACCTAACCGAGAAAAAGAAACTGAGAAAACTGGTCATCGGGGAGCTGTTTGAACAGCGGGGAGGCCACCGCAGGGGAGCCTCGCCACAGCATAGCTGCAGGCCTCCAGGTCCCTCCGGCCGGAAGGCAGAAGCGAGGACACATCATGAGGTAGAAAACAGGAAAGTGTCACATTTCGATGTTAGGGTTGAACAGAAATAAACTGACTGGCAGCAAAATCCTGATACGTTTCCAAGGTACTCCAGAGGGCACTGAAAACCCAAAATTTAGAGCCTCAAAGAAGAAAGCTCTCCAATGATCCATGTGACAGCTTTACCCAGGCAACAAAAAACCACCCACCACGATTCTTCTCACCCTTGTACCCTTAAAGCATTTAAATTTTGAGCAGGGGAAATCTAATTGCAAGGGTGCACAAGCGGGTAATTAATTTCCCTTGGCCTCAGCCTTTGGTACTGCCTCACGCAAGGTGAACGATGCGATGGCTTGTTCACTGGGCAGCGGGCGAATACATTCATTTTCCACCAGACAGCAAGCATTTTGGTCTCAGTCGTACTGCACAGCACGAGAACCTCCTGAGAGTCCAGAGATTTTATATCACACCACCAACCCACACAGTCCTGTAGCTTGTAAAGGGAACTTGTTGGGCGACCAGAGAAATGTCCTGAGAACTTTTGTCTGCTAAACTCCTGCACACTGAAGGCGTTCCTTCGCCTCTTTTGTAGTGGACACTAACACCAAAATAAAGAAAGTCCTGTTACTTACATTTTCTTACTCCTCACACTTCTGCAGTGTGTATTTAGAATATTCAGTTGACTTATATTTCCTTAAAACGCTAAGGGAAAATCTGAGGGTTCATTTAAGTATTGCAGGCTCATGATCTATGACAGGCATTTTACAAAGTGTCAGAAAACTTCTCACTTGATAATAACATACTGACAGTCAGGGGAGTGTTCCCTTTTCTAGTGCTAATAATCAGTATTAAGGCATGCCACGGCTCCTACAAGAAATCTGTGATCCTTACAGCTTTAGCTGTCATCTTTCTGCAATAATGCAATGTACTCCAATTTTATGCATATGTATCATTGAAAAATAAAAATAATGGCTCTCAAAACCATCAGCCTGTTTTAGGGCTTCTGCTATGTAGGTAAGTACAGTGATTCCTGTTAGGGGCCCAAGCTGGTGAAAGGGTTTTCATCCCCCACAATACCCATCCCCTGCCACACACCATCTTGCTTCCCCCAGCTAAGCACCATTTGCCCTCTCTTGGCATGAACATCCCTGGACCTCTGGAGGCCATGGCCAGTCCCTTCCTCTCCTTGGGGCAGGAGAGAAGGCGCTGCTGTCCCCACCACCCCACCTCCAGCCAGTGGCAGGCACTGCAGGCAGCGTTCTCATACCCACCAGGAGATAAAGGCCACCTAAGGAGCTTTCCTCCTCCACGTCTGCCTTCTTGGGGTATTTCCTTCCTCACTCTCCCCTATCACAACAGGCTGAAGGCTTCTCCTCACATCTGGAAGCTATTGCATTTCTTTACCCTAGAAATTCCATCCTGAATCCCTGATGACACATCCAGAGAGATGTAAATTCTCTAAAGACGACTGTCTCTAAAGACGAAAGGCTGGCCACTGTTGAGTTCCTGCCTGCAAACATGCTCTGCATCATGACAAAATCATCTACTAGGCAGCAGCAATGCCTAATAAGGCTTCTCCTTTAATTACCAAGTAGCACTGAACTAAAGCGGCTGTTAGAGCAGACAACATCTGAAGCAGCATCTCATTTGCAGGACCAACGTTAAAGCCTGGGTACCACATCACGTTACCTACAGTGACCAAGGGCATGAACCCAGAGCAGTGCAACTCTACAGGCTCTCAGCCAAAAGCACCCACACCAGTACCCACCGCTGGCAAGTAGGAGGGACTGAACTAGGTGGGTTCTAGACACAGGTGCTACACATCTCCTGACCTGAACAGCCAGAGAAGAGGGAATGAGGAACCAGGGGGTAAAACAGCATTCAGTCTTTCCACATGAGGACCATACCACTCATAATATAAGGTGTTCAGAATAACACCTGCCACTGTTATTCTGAACCTTGTGCTGCCACACACTCCTGGGTAAAGGGGACATAAAGGAGATGTCCTCCCCTCAGGTATGTCACAGTGGGAAAAAAAGTATAATTTAAAAAATATTTGATATTCCTGATATATGAGACTAAACTCACGATTGACAAGCCTGTGACAGTGAATCACATGTTTCTACTAAGACTCTGCAGCCAGGGGCTGTACAGACAGAGCTCTTCAGTCATGTTTGCCTTTGGTAGGGATACGCATATATATATATTAACATACATATATATGTTAACAGGATATATATATATATATATATATATTAACCACTGTTCAGTAAGATCTGACAGCAGTGCATACAACAATCTTTGTTGGTTTTCTCAGCACTGCAAGAACACAGTTTTAATGTTCCACAGAAACTGGCTGGTAATAAAGTATTTAGCATCAATGGTACAGGTTTTTGGCTACTGTGCCACAGAACTGTGATTAATAACATGTACCCTTGAACATAATTTACATTAAGTGAGTCCCACATCAGCAAGTAAACTACCTGATATTTAACCTTTGTATTTCCTAACAATTTTTTTTTTTTTACAAATAAATTGGGTTTTATTGAATGAGCTCCAGAAAGCTCCTTCGTGAACTTTCCTTGCTGGTTATGAGAAGGCTGACAGCCTACTGACATAAAACTGAAGTTTCAAAAGGACCATCAAGATGCAGACAGCCCCAGAAAAAGCAAAGCCCTGTAGAAGAGCTTGAATTTCTTCTGGCATCCCTACTGAAGGAGAAGTGTTCAGTGTCAGTATCCCCATGCTTTTCACTCTTTGGGTCCTTTGAGACTCCACACAAGAGGTCAGTTAATTCAAGTTACAGCAGTTATCATACAAAGACATCTGTCCACCAGGAACTAAACTTCTTTTATACGGGTCACTATAGCTATCAGAAGTTAATGACTATCAATCATTGCTAATCTGAACTGAAATGGAGCCACTGACCTCAAGATGAAAGAGCCCTTTGTCTCCTACTAATACCATGAGCCATATGGCTCCCTGCTCTTTGCTTCCTATTTTGTATTTTAAATAATCATCACTAATTGTACAATTGTTTGAAAATATGGGAGGCTTGTGGCAAGTCATTACCAAGTGGTGTTTGTTTTTTCCCTTAGTTCTCACTCAATAGAAGGGATCATCTTAAAATTAAAGGATATGAAAGCATTCTCAATTAAATATTAGCCCTGCTATTGGATTATTGGTCCTGCTTCTTGACAGTCTACCAAATAGACTGTTAATAATCCTGCAGGGCTGCAATAATTAACAGCTTCCAAAGTGTCAAGGTCATTCCTGTTCTATATGAGTAATAAGAGTAATACGAAAAGGGAGTAATAAGAAAATTATTTAGGCAAGAAACCAATGGAATGTTTTATATTAGGATAAAAGAGTATCTGAGGAACCTACTTATCACAAATGTCTTTTTATTCAGTGGTTTTCAATTATTTTATATCAGTTGCATTTTCTCTGGCACATTTTCCCTTTACAACAAGTGCTCATATACTGCAAACATTCGGCTATAGAATTTAAGAAAAAAATGTTCTCATCAGACAAATAAACTGCATTACCAGCTATCTTTAGCTGCATATGTTTTCTTTAATGAAACATTTTCCTGTAGAAATGCTGCCTTAAAAATCACGACCACACTAATTATCTATGGCAAGCACATCTTCTTCAACTAATGACAGCTCAAGTATATTATCATTTGCACCAGACTTCATTCTGAAATTGAAAGACCCATAGAGCTTCGCAGACTCCTTGGAGGATGCAAACCTGCTCCTCCGGTACAGCTCCCCTTTCCACATGGACATCATCAGCAGGCTGGAGAGCACCACTCCCCCAAGGGTTAAGAGACACAGGCCGGCAATAACACAGCGGTCCAAGTGAGCCCCGATCCTCGCACTCTCATTCTCCAGCCTCTCCATCTCCCGGGCAGCCACCGTGTTAGGATCCACAGTCACGTCTCTGGGTACCACGTAGGAAATGATCACCAGCAAAATGCCACTAACCAGGAACAAAATGGCACTAATGAACCCATAGTCCACAGATTTCCCTGCCACTGCCTCCGAGGCAGTGTCGTCCTCCTCGGAGACCAGAGAAGGAGAATCATGCACCCATTCAGGGAGCAGCTCCCTGCAGGAATGCTGCTGTGGAGGGGCATCCTGGCAGTGGCCGCCTGTAGGACTGGGGGAACTTCTTGCATGCTCCAGGTTTACATTTTCATCCACGTAGGTGAATGACGTCTCCAGCTCCTGGGCACAGCAGCAGGCTTTCTTCTTCCCTCCATCCTCTTCCCCAGGCAAGCGCTCAGGCAGCTGGCAGGGCTGGGAGGTGCCGGGGGACGCAGGGTGCTGCTGTGGAGAGGTGTCCCAGGGGGAAGGCTGGGGTACAGGGCGGGGCTCAGCCAACAGGTCCCTCTGCAAGGGCTTGCAATGCCTTTCGCAGCACAGGGCTGCCATGGCAGCAGCTGCTCTGGGGTCCACGTCACCCCTCTCATGACTCTGCTGCTCATAGGGAGGGGAGGGCAGGCTCCAGCTGGTAGCGGTGCCCAGGGGTGCCTGCCTGCTCTCCTCCGCCAGGTAGAGAAGCTCCATGCAAGCCATTGGCCTCGTCCCGGCCAATCCTGACTCCTGGGCTACCACATCCTTCAGCAAACGCTGCCCCTGACCCACTGAAGCGACTTCACAATACCAGAGCTGCTCTTCTCCTCTTTCAGCAACGTTTTGTAAGGGACATGGCTTGTGTCAGCTGTTAAATGATTAAACAAATCCTCTCTGACATTCATTTCTTTTCAGTCTGCAAATGAAAGAGCAGAGGGGAAAAAAAACACAACAACAACAAAACCAAACCAAACAACCTCATGATGATACACTAATAAACCAAAGAGAAGATAACACAAACGTAATCCACCAGTCTTCCTTTCAGCTCTTCGAGGGGAGATGGCAAACACGATTGTTTTAACCACGCATTTAAAACTGCAATCCTCTTGCATGTCCAAAATCTATTAGGGAGTCTAATCAACCTTTGACACCAATATCCAATTAAGGCAGTAAATCATCTACACAGCACAGGACAATCAGAATAACCACACAAAATAAATGTCAGAGAAAAGAGACATCTAGTCTTTTCGAAGCTAGTAACCCCCCCACCCACTGCCAAATAAAGAATTTTAAACTCAGATTCTCAGATTCTCAGACTAATTAGAAAGAAACACACAAATCCCATGTAGCTCAATAATCCAAGATCTGTATTCTCTGGAGGAAATCTGATAATCCTATGGGAAAAGCAGTGCTTTCCTATAGCAGATCTCCAGTTTGATTAAGAGCTTTTGGAATGAAATTATGCCTCAAAGACTGATGACTCAAAGGCAGATATTACTTCTCCTCTGCAATTAATTCTTTATTACTCCCTTCTTCTGCCCCCATCCACCCTCGAGGCCGAACGCCCGGTGCCATCAGGAAAAACCCGCAACAGCCCAGTAAATGTGTTGCATGCGTAGAAAACACATGTGCGCCTATAGCCTATACATGACCGGTCACGGACGCTGCTCACTCACGCTCTTCCCGGGACCTCGGGTGGAAACGCGATTCCCGCCGGCATGGGGAGATGCTGAATCCACCCGCAACCGGGTGACCCGAATGATACCGAGGTTACAAGCGCGCAGACACGCATAGACACACACGCACGCCCCGCCAGGCAGGAGCACGCCTCCGCCTCCTCTTCGTCCTCGTCCTCCCGCCGGGCTCTCACCTGCCCGGGCCCGCCCGCCGCGCTGCCCGCCCCGCACACCTACCTACCTCCCTCCCCGCACCCGCGCTGCGGCCAGCGCCCCGGGACACCGCCGAGCCCCGCCGGGCAGCGCCAAGCCCAGCCGGGCAGTGCCGAGGAGGGCGGGCTGTGCCGGCGGGCGGGTGGTAGCTACGGTGGCACGCTGGGAGTTGTAGTCCTCAGGCGGCGGGCGGCCGCGGCGCTGCGGCAGGGCAAGGAGCCGCCCCCTCCCGCCCCCGTAGCACCCCCGGGCTGGAGAGTCTAGCGGGGGTGCCCTAGACTCCTGGTTCTCGCTGCCAGGATTCAGACTTCACCTCCCAGCCCCAGATTCCTGATGTGGGTTTGGAGAGAAGCTTTAATAAAGCGAGCCCTTGTGAGGTGCCCTGGTGCTTGTGCCGAGCTCGACTATCACCCAGGCTTTTTTTTTTTTTCCCATAGTCACGAGAACTCACGACTTACTCCGTGGAAAGACAAAATAAGGTTCTTAAATGATCGCAGCATTCCCAGGGCTGAGACTTCAAGAGATGTGCTTACTGCAGGAGACGTACAGGAAAATCTGGGAGCTCGCTCCACGTTGGCAGACTCTCCACACACTTTCTCTGGCAGGCATAAATGACTATTAAAGAAAAGACTGTTGCCAAAAATACATAATAAAATTAATGTCTAGTTGGTAGGAATCTTCACTGTCTTTTCTTACCAGAGCTTTCTCTGAACTGGTAAGCTAGGATGTGAAAATAAATTGTGGAGGAGGAAGAACTGGAGATTTATCATAGATGGATACTGTGCTGCCTGGGGAGCAACCAGGCTCTGAGATGCAAAGAGCAAGGAAGGAAGGACCTTTGGTGCAGAGATGAAATGAAGGTGCCTGTCGGAAGTAAAAGCAAGCAGCATCTGACTGCCTGACTGGCAGGTAGGAAAGCAGGGGCACAAGAAGGAAGATGAGCTGGGAAGGAACCAAATGAGGCACAAGAGAGAAGGACAGACTGTTTGGAGGAGTTATCCTGACATCAGAGGACAGGTCAATTCTGTGTAAGGACTCTGTCTGTTCTGAAACACCACATTAGGCAAACAGGTCCAAGTTTTGAAGACAAGTCCTGCTGAGACCTGAAAGGCCAGCACAGAAGATTCATACCTTTGTGGTGATTGCTCCCATGAATGCCAAAATGTCTTGCCAAGATATGGCAATATCAGGGGACACCCAGTGCCAATCTCAAAGATTGCTTAGTGCCATGGATGGTTTGGACCACCATTTCAAAGTAGCTCCAGGCAGCATTTCCATTAACAGAGTGCAATGCATTGAATGGTGTATTATTCACTCTTTGAAGAAAAATTGTAAGAAGAAAAATTGTAAGGAGAAAATTATAGAGCAGGGAAAACAGCACAGACTGTCCTTGGAGCTTTTTGTAACAATGGTCTCTTTGAAATAAACAAAGCAATAAAACCTAATCAAAGAAACAAAACAAAATGAAGAAGCCCATCTGTAAATTGTTCACGTGCTTAAAGCAGGAGCAAAGACAGAAGCCAACTCTCTTTAAGGCTATTGCACATTTCCACTTAGGAAGCAGCAGGGCAGGAACATACAGATATTGGCCATTGCACCTGCCACATCTGTAGATGTGTAAGACAAGTCTTAATTAAGTGACTGACAGTGCAAAAATTGGTGCTCAGCCCCGGCAATGCCTGTAAGAAAGTAAGCACCTCTCCTGGGTCCCAGCGCGACCTGCCAAGGCCTTGGGTGGGCAGTTTCTTTCCAACATCTGGTACAAAGACAGGAAATTGATGGCAGTGCACAACAACTGGCTGTTGCCATTGATCTTTTGAAACCCAGGGGCTACAGTGCATGATCTTGAGCGCTTCCTTACTTGTTGTTTAAACACAGGCAAACATCTTGCTGCTCTGCCACCCACTCTCCTACCCATGTTGGGTATGTATATTAATTTGATGCTAATAATCACAACTCCACAAAGGAGGAAATAGAGGAACCCACAACTCTGTCAAGCCAGGTGTTGTCTATTCTTTTATGCCTTCCTAGGTGATGCTATCCCTCGTTTGCCTCCTACAGTGCAAGGACTCATGTAGCAAAAACATTTGCTACAACGATCTGTAATACTGATGTTTCTTTTCTTTACTTTGGATGCAAAGAGTTAATAGTATTTTTTTTAAAGAATGTGATTGTTGACAATGCTCTGAGGTGTGGAGGTGGTGAAATGAATGCATAGCAACACATACTCTGCAAACACAAATACAGCTGGTGAAAAGATTAATCAAGCAAGGGCAGGAAGTAAGAACATTTGTCACAGAAAAAAAAAATGGCTGCATAGAGCTAAAAACAGAGTGATGAACACACAATGGGACAGGAATAAAAGACTGGAGTACACTGTCAGGGTTGATGAGCCTTGTTCTCTCTGCTGCAGCCTACCCCAACATACAGTCCTTTCAGAACAGAGTTATAGTAGCAACACAGTGATAATATGGGATGTGACAGTTGACTGATAAAGATATCTCAGTTGAGATATACGGGATTAAATTTAAACCATGCTCTAGACCTGTTTGGAAATCTCTTCCAGTTGACCCAACTATAAATAAGTATATGAGCTAGATGTATATGGCTTTTCTGTTGTCAGTAAGCTATGTTCAGTATAAGACTGGAAGGAGGCTTGTGAGATCTAAAAGTGGTTTCACACTATCTAACTATGCCTGCATGTGGAGCCTCGCTGAGGGCTTGGCCAGTCCTGTAGACATGAGAGAAACGAGGCAAAACCGGAACTGTTTTTTCAGAATGGTAGATCCCATCATGGTTGACGAAGGATGGTTGAACGTTTAGGAATATTCTGCTTGCTCTTACAAGTCCAGGAAATTTCCCAGTGCTGAATGGGATCCTCAGTGGACTATTCCTCAAAATGTTTTCATTTTTTAAATTCCTTTCAACTTAATAACATGTACACAGACTCCTTTAGAGATCTTGTATTCTCAGAAAATTCAATTCCCTGACCCACACAGGCACTTTGGGTTTCCAGCAGTCCCTGTGCAAGTGTTATAAGACTGCATAGCTTCTAAGACAAAGATGCACTCTGGACAGCATGGCTCAGAGCATAATATATTCAGACAAGTCTAGGGAGACTATTACATAAACTTCCCATTTCCACTTGAATAGATCACATTGTAGAGTAAAGTAAATTGTCTAGGAAGCCAGTAGCAAAGGGCTCCAGTAAAGTTTAAAACCTATTAAAGAAATATATGGACCTATGTACAAGGCTGTGAAAAATAACAAAGGTAATAGAAGTGAATGAAGAGGCAAAGCTAAGCTTTTAAATAAAGTGCAAAATAAAAAAAAATTATATGCATTTTTTAACTTAGAGAATATAAGTAATCTGAGGGTAGCAAGCAAATATTTGGACAAATCACTATGAAAAGAAGTATCCGGCTTGTGTGTTCTGTCATATCTATTGATTTATAAAGCAAAAGTAGATGGGAAAGCAATTTAATTCTACTTTGGTTGCTTCACTAATGCATATCCATTGTGCATTAATAAAAGACACAATAAGTAAATAAATTTATGGAGATGAAGAAACTGTAGATGTGTGATATGATGTACCAGAGTTGCCAAATGCTTGCTAAAGTCTTTTGGTTCTGATGTCTGACTGTGTGAAATCATGACTTGGGTAACTAGAGCTCCTGAGCAGGAACATCCTAAGTTACTTTGTGACCTTAGAGCAAAGGGTCATCTGGAGGAGCAGGGGTAGGAGAGTGACTGTTGACACTTGAAAAACATGGTTGATAGAGCTCAGTTTTTGGTTCAGCTTGTTTGGACATTTTTAGCTATGTGCAAAGAGACTCTGCAAGCAGACACTGTGCAAGAGACTCTGTGCTCACGAGTGATGAGTGGTGTTCCTCAGGAGTCAGTACTGGGGCCCCTGCTGTTTAACATCTTTGTTGGTGATGTGGAAAGGGGGACTGAGGGGGGGGGAGATGTGGTGATGTGGAAAGGGGGACTGACACCCTCGGCAAGTTTGCCAATGACACCAAGCTCTGTGATGCAGTCGACATGCTGGAGAGAAGGGATGCCATCCAGAGGGACCTGGACTGGCTTGAGGGGTGGGTCGTGCAAACCTCATGAAGTTCAATCAGGCCGAGTGCATTTCCACTGGGTTGGGGCAGTCCCAAGCACAAATACAAACAAAGAATGAATTGAGAACAGTCCTTCCTGAAGAGAAGGACTTGGGTGTGTTGATTGATGAGAAGTTCAAAACAAGTTGGTAATGTGTGTTTGCAGCCCAGAAAGCCATCCTGGGCTGCATCAAAAGAATTATGGCCAGCAGGTTGAGGGAAGTGATTCTGCCCCTCTACTCTTCTCTGGTGAAACCCCACCTGGAGTACTGTCCAGCTTTGGTGCCTCCAACATAAGAAGGACATGAACCTGTTGCAGTGAGTCAGGAGACATGGAGATCAGCAGGCTGGAGCACATCTCCTGTGATGGCAGGCTGAGAGAGTTGGGGTTTTTCAGACTGAAGAAGAGAAGGCTCGGGAGAGACGTTATAGCAGTCTTCCAGCATCTGAAGGGGGCCTACATGAAAGATGGGGAGGGACTCTTTCTCAAGGAGTGTAGTATTAGCATGAGGGGTAGTGGTTTTAAATTGAGACAGAGTAGATTTAGATTAGATATTAGGAAGAAATTCTTTACTATAAGGGTGGTGAGACACTGGAACAGGTTGCCCAGGGAAGTTGCAGATGCCCCATCCCTGGACGTGTTTAAGGCCAGACTGGATGGGGCTTTGAGTAACCTGGTCTAGTGGGAGGTGTCTCCCACTCTCTATGGCAGTGGGGTTGGAATTCAATGGTCTTTAAGTTCCCTTACAACTCTAACCTTTGTACGATTTTATGTTTTTATAGTTCTATGATAACTGGGAGAAATGCAACTTAGAAGTGTAAATCATCTTATGAGTTGACAGACATGAAGGATAGGTAAGATCTAACAAGTTGCCAGGCTGAGGTCTGCTCCCCAGTGTGGTACCCATGGAGCCTTTGTTGCCAGTACCCAGTGGCTTCAGGGTCACCAAGAGGAGAAAGACCAGGTCTGGGTGTCCTGGAACTGCTGTGTCCCACACCAATGACTTGAGCTGGCAACCTGACCAACTGTACTACCCCAGGACGGACCTAACTGGCCTCCCTGCTTTCCTCCTTCAGAAGCTCAAACTCCACAATTTTCCCTCATGAATTTTGAGTAACTGGCCATCTACATCTCAATACCTCTAATTTTAACTGTACCAGTTTTTTTCTGACATCACACTGACTTTCTCACAGCTCTGTTTCAGTAGTCTGGGCTCAGGTTTCACAGTGGAACGTACCCAAGCTGGTCCTGCTGTGTCTGCAGCAAGCTAGCTGCCTATTGCCAGGCACCTGGACACCACTGTAAGTGCCCGAGCTGTTGTAAAGTGTTGTGGTGGAGATGACTCCTGCCTCCCTGCATGCCTCCATAAAGCTGAGTATGGAGCTGTGAGGCATCCCCTGAGGTAGCCATGGCAGGGCCCTAACACCTCCTTCCTGCCGTGGGCCTGGTGCCATCACACTTTCCCACAGGCATCTGTGCACTGATGGGGAGATACTGGCACTGTGCCATCTGTCACACCTGCAAGATCCAAAGTCTCCATTCATTTCCTGCCACAGCCACTACCTGCAACATTAAGGACATGTTTCTCCTTGGGTCACCTCACAAAGCAGAGGCTGCAGCTTTGAGTGGTCTGTGGCTGATGAGTGCCAGATGTCTTGAACATGACTGATTACTGTCATTGCCTTCTCTGGGTGCTTTGCTGGATGGTTTTCTCATCACCTTCCTGCACTCTTACATGGAAAGAATTACATAGAAAGACAGTAATCACACACTAGACCGGGGAGTTGTAGTCCATCATGTGTCCAGCATGGGCTGCAAAGTACTGAGTACAGAATGGATAAATGTAAGGGAAAAGTCAGAAGATAGACTACCCACGGGGAAACCAACCTGAAAATAAGAGGCTGCTTAGGGGAGAAATAAAGAAATCACCAAGGAAGTTTTAAGCAAGGGATTTAAAGGACAAAAGATAGTGCAGAAAAAAGGGGAGGGCAATATAATGTGTGGAAATAGTATCTTGTTGCATAAACTAGTGATTTTTCTTTATGCTGGGTCTGGAAACAAAAATTACTCATGGATGTTCAGTACACATAAAACTGTGGGTGAAAGAAGAAAGTGAAGGCTGCAGTTTCTGACAAGACAAGGACACACAGCCTTCAGTAAAGTATATATTGCTGGTGACAGAATGAGGTTTTATAGAAATTATCAGGAATAGGAGACAGATTCTATATTATCAGCAAAGCATTGAAGGGTTTCTTCAACAACGACAACAAAGATATGTTCATATTTGAGAGGTGAAGCTGATAATTTATGGACTGAACCTGTATTAAAAACACAAAATATACAAATAATAATAAACCCTTGATCTCTTAGTAATGCTTTATAGCTCCATGTTTCAAAGTACGTTAAAAAGCTGAAATCATTATTCCCATTTTTAAAAGTGAGGAAGCTGAAACAGAAGGAGCTTGTATAATTTTTTACAAGCCAGATAACATATTAGCACCAAAATCAAGGGACCAAAATTAAGGTGGAAGAGTAGGAGCTTGAGCCTTGTTCCTCATGCCACCCCTTTTAGCTAACTGAAATGGGCAAGTGGTGACTTATGACGGAACTAGAATCTTCATACCCAGCAGGGGAAGAGCCCTTGGCATGAGGGAAGAGCGCCATGAAGCTATATTAAGCTCATAAGTCATAGCATCAGAGTAAGATATGCCAGGAAGGTATCTCAGGCAAAGCAGCATTAAAGTCTATGCAGACTGATGATGGTGGCATTTGTATCTAAATTAGCAACCACAACGGCTTCAAGATGGGCTTACAGATTCAAGAGGGCTTACAAGATACAGCTTTCCTCATCTTCCTCTTCCTCTCCCCCACAGCCCCCTAAGCTGAGTATCATGCTGAATTGGTATATGGAGCAAAGCCTTGCCCGTTTGTGTAGTCCTGGCTCTGTTACAATCTCTATGACATTTTTGTAATTGACTTTAAACAGACCAGGATTTCTCATTGCCTTTCCCCATCTCCTAGTAGTAATGAGTTTCCTTATACAAAGTTTTCTGAAAGGAATGGAAAAAAACTGGTGGGAAACAGCCTAAAACCTGGGGTAGATGAACAAAAGGGGAAATGTAAGACTAATTACAGTAATACAGATCCTGACAGATCTGGCAAATTCTTCCAAAGGGCAACACTTCTTGTTCAAACATTGAAAAGCAGTTTGAACAAAGTACTAGAAAATAATCTGTGAGGAGCAATCCTTCGTAGGGCCACCTATATAAGCTAGACCATCTATCCCGATATTTTCCTCTGTGAAGTCCAACATTAAGATTTGATCCTGTTTGCTTTCCAAGGGGGTGTGATCAGAGTTAAACTAGAAGGAAAAATATTTCATCATTTTCAACAGTCAGACCTTTAAAGTCCAGCCTATCCCCTGAATTTTGAGGATGCAACCTGAGGTTTTTAAACAAGACCTCTATTGATATCGGTAGCAAGCACTGCAGGCCCAACACCCACAGAGGAGTAAACATTTAATTCATCAGATATGGCTGTTAACCTTCTTCTCCTTGTCACATAGCCACTGTTCATATTCCTTTAGGACTTTCTATTTGCTGTCCTCCTTTGATAGCCTTGGAGAAGGGAGTAAAATTAGAGTTTAATGGAGGCATCTGGAATCAACAGAGAAAATAAAATCTGAGCTGGTGGTTTTGTTTTCCTTTAGTTAGGAGGCATGGAAGGAAATATGATGTCATCCTCTATGTTAAACCACCTCTCCTATAGCTTTCAATTTCAGTCTGTTTTCAAGCCGTCTATTCAAATATGCATGGCACACTGCGTTGACTCCTTCCCAAACAGAAGTCTTAAAGAGTCACATGCTGCTAAAGAAAATGTTTTACAGTTTTCTGTTCTTGACACATCAGAGTCATTTTTATCTGGTTACTATGTTATGCATGCAACAGAACTGCAATGATAGTAAAATCTGCGAGATGCAAACAGGACCGCGGGCACAGTATGAAAAAAAGCAGTTGCTTACTTGAGCAGTTGAAGAGCTCATAATACATTATTTATGGGAAATAAATATTTGTTTGTAATAACTATATATACATGTCATTTTATCCATTCAAGAAAGCAAAGGGATCTCTATCCCACTGTTGGTGAAAAAAAACAGGATGATGGAGGCCTCAGTTTACATTGATTAATTACCAACAGTTCCTCTGTAAATGTCTGGAGAGCAACCACAGACAGGTTGGGTTTTGAAGGAAGGTTGACTCTTGAAGGTGATTTTTAACTTGCCCAAAGACCTCATTCCTGGCCAAGCCTTGAATGCTCTCTCCGTTGTGATGGGGATTCTAGTGTAAGAGACAAAGACACATAGCAGGCTCTTCGGTGAGAAATGTCTTCACATGAGGCCCCCTTGAGTGCAATCAAAACAGGAGTATTTGTGTGGAGGATGGCAGGACACCTATGGTGCCCAAGAGAGGACTGCAGTGATCCAAGTGCCCGTGGGGGAGTCTCTGAGCTGGGTAAGACAAGGCAGAGCCTGGTGAGGCTGAGCAGGTGGCTTGTGGGCACCAAGGGATCCCTGCAGATAGATGGACTCTCTGGGACAGGGGGCATCTAGAGGTAGATGAACAAGGGAAGGGGATTTTCTCTTACTATGTGTTCTAAATATATCACCATTTTGTCTTTCCCTGAATAAATATTTATTTGCTTGTATGCTTTCTCAAAATCCTCCTGAGTGGGGAAATAATCAGATCTAGTGAGGGCATGTGGTTTTCTGGCACTTCATGGGGAGGGGCGGGATTTAAACTTGATTTAATTATTTGCCTCAAGGGATATGAAATACGTTGATGCTACTGGTTTCTGCTCTCATTAACCACCTGGCTGAGGATCATATATCGACATTATATTAAAGTAATATGAATTTTTCAGTTATTCTTACTTCTGAGGAATCTATGTGCATACAAACACATACACAAATATATCCACATGCACACACGAGTAGTTACATGGAGATTTTAATGAAAAGTGGAAGGTTTGGAGATGAATCTCTCCTCCTTTTAATCCAAATGACACCCTCTCTCCCCGGCACAGTACCATGTGTAACACGAACCATGGAGAGCAATTTTCCCAAGCAGACGGAAATGTTGTATTTTGAGGTGGGTAGCTGCATTTCAAAGCCAAAAATCTGCATGAAAAACATTTGTACAACGCCATCTGGACAAGTTTTTAATTAATGTGGAAAATAAAAAATGAAAGGAGAGACCAACAATTTCTTCATGTTCAAAGTCATAATCCTGCAGGGGGAAAAATACCCATGGTTATCCTTCCAAAGGATTACTGAAAAGCATCTACCATGGATTTATAAAAATAAATTCAGACTAAGAAACAAATACTTAAAACATTTAGAGTTAGTTTTGACTAATTGTATTAATTTAGTAGAATTCTGTTTTCTTTAAACAGAGATAGCAAGAAAGCATAATGACAGCAGATGAAGAAAAATTTTGAGTGTATTCTGAGTGATAGATTCTCTCTACCTCATCAAATAATAAAGATAACTTTTGATGTTTTGGTGCACATAATATGAGAGTTTAGTTGTCAGTCCATTTACAACCACCCCTTTTGCTACCTGAGCATCAGAAGGCAATAAAACACATGATTTCACCAGAGACTTTTTCTGCATGTCTTCTGAAGTATGGAAACAGAAAATGTGTGAGGATTTATTGAATTGCACTGCTTTGCAATCTTTGAGGGATATTATCATTTTTTAATTATTGATCTGCTTCTTCATGTGGTTTTCTTGTTACATTGTTAAACCAGGAGCATTTATATCCCATTTTTTGAATGACAGCACAAATAATAGATACTTGTGACCATGAAAGATTTTACTTAATTTATCTCAGAAGAGATATATCCTTCTATATCCATGTATATCCGCACATCCTTCTTGTCTGCTATAGATCATATCATGAATTTCACTCTGAGAGGATGTTTTTACATCCTGGAATAAAGTCTTGTGGTTTTGTTCATTGCTACAAATCTATCTTGCCCTTTTCTTTCCTCATATGAATTCTGTAAAATCTGTAACACTTTTATTAATGTTTTAATAGCTGTTGAGATCTTGGAATAAAAAGACAACTCATATTTAAACAGAAATGATACACTTTTTTATGCTGGAGGAGAGCATTGGGAATGAGAGCTAACTGATTCAATGCAAGTAGAGGATGCTGCATGAGGCAACATCTGGGTTTAAAGTAAGTCTCTCCCCAAATTGTCCATGAGCAGGGGAAGGGGCTGAAAAAATTATGGCTCTGATATTTAAGTTATTATGAAGTTACTTCTTTACTCTGCACCAACACCACTACTTAAACTACTTAATAAGTACAACATCTATGGCAAATGTACAACATCTATGGCAAATGTACAACATCTATAGAAATGAACTTCATCAAGGCAATGAATGCTCAGAAGAAAACCTAATATTATTCCTAACATTATTGAAATTTGAAAATGACATTGTGTCAATTTAATATCTTTAAAGCCATGAAATGTAGTCTATGGATTAGTGCAAGATGTTCCTGCAGTCTCCAGATGTTTCTCCCTCCTTGGGTATCTTCATTCTGTACAGACAGCTAAGACTGTCTTCTTTTTCCTGCTCCAAATTTGTGATCATGTATTTCTAAGTCTGGATTTTTCCCTGACTTACTTTAACACTCAACATCAAAAGTAATCTGTTTCATTGCAATTATTCAAGTGGATCCAATGGAGTCAGGTTTGACATGCATTTGGCTAAATGTAGAGCTATGCAACACAGACGTCTATATTTGAACCAGCTGCCTTGGCTGCCTTTGTAACTGGGAAGATCAACTCTACACAGTCAACAGATGAGAGTCATCTGACAAAATGAAGGCATTTACTTTAGCATGAGGTGAATTATACACTGAACTCTGTTGGCTGTGGCTGTTGCTCAGATTGGCTCGGTCACACACTGACACTCCCACTATAGACAGGTGCATTTAGGTTAATCCCACCCTAAGTGGGCAGTTGTCACTGATGTTCAGTGGGATTACTGTAACAATCTCCTTTACAAAATACTACCCGCTTCCTTGTCAATAAGGCTCCAAAAGCCCCATGACAAATCTGGAGTGAGGAGCTTTCAGTTCCCCTCTGTCTCATATCTTCGCTTCTCCTCATATCTCATTGTTTTTCCTTGTTACTCTCTGCTCTGCTTCTTCCATGCTTCTTCTCTTATATATTGAATATGAATTTATGGTAGAGAAGAAGAAGGAATATTTTCACTTCTCTGAGGCATCACTGCAGAGCAGATGTTTTTGCTGAATTTAGTTTATTTTGATCCAGTAACAGGGATCAGCTCAATGCTGAAATAGGTATGTGTCTGTTCCTCTAGAATCTAGAAATGTGCATAAGAAATGGTAGTTCCACAACTTTGCAGTGAACATATTTTATTGACCAAGGACTTGTGTCCTACTCACTTCCTGTTGTTCATCTGTTGAGGCTGTAAATTCCTCAGGAATTTAATTTATTTCTCATCCCTTTGATCATCCACATCCCACTCTAAGGAATGGATGGATGAAAGAGGGCAATTATCCAACTACTCTTCTCTCTAGGTTTATATTTATTCACCATTCATATTTGATCTTTATTCTGCAGAGCATAGAGGCAGCTAATAAGAACAGTGATCAATACTCTCTCAGTCACATGCAACTATAAATTTGCTATTATTTGGTGTTACGAGAAAAATGAGTGCATAAATTGTGTGTGCAGATATAGAGGCATAATTTTGGAGATGTGAGCGTTAAACAATGGATGTTGCCAATTAGGCTGTTAAAACATATGTATAGATGTCAGCATAAGTATAATCTCACTCTACTTATATGTTTAAGGTGCCTTTTTGGATATGGACCTAGAAATTAAATAAAATCACATTTCTGTTCAGTGATATCTTTTCTGCTTACATCTTTAGCTTTTTCTTTTCCTAAAACCAAAATTAAAAATGCCTGCTTTTAATTATGAGTATATATTGATGGACCAGTACCATATAAAATTTACTTCCCAGGCCATACTGAAGCTTGTTCTGAATTTTTTTATAAATATGGACAAATGATTATTTAATCTAGTTAATATCAAAAACCTGCAAGCATTTGCAGCTTGTTTTGGACAAGAATATGTAAGAAAATGTTGAAACTTATTCTTGGGAAGCATGAATTATGGATGTAGTTTGTTATAGATAATGTTGCATCATAAATATTGCTGTTTATTTTAAGCCTGCATGCATTTTCATGCACGTTTTGCAAGAAAGATTAATGCATTTCTAGAAATACAAACACTTCATTTTCCTGAGGTAATGCCAAATGCCTGCTCATTCCAATACATACTGTTTGTAACCTCAGCTGCATCAAAACAGCAGCTTGATATAGCTTCTGTCTCCAGGGTCCCTTCTAACACCAGTTACTGGAGAAAATAGCCTTACTTTCAGCTGTTGAATTTAACTTTACAAATAATGCTTAATAACTACAGAGTAGAGGTAGCTGAGTGGATGCATCATTCTCCTTTGCCAGTCTGCTCTGTGTAATGCTTGTCCATTCTTCTTCGGAGAATAAATTCACTCGCTGTTGCGGGAAAATGCTCTTAAGTGGATCTTGAGGCCATGAGGTTTTCTGAATATTGTTTGAAGACATGTTGCTGTTGTGCTCAGTCTTTATAAATTGCAGGAATTTGTTTCTAAAGTTGCAAGCTGTAAAAAACTTCAGTATAAAATGAAGCTACTCTCCTTGAATTCTTAATTTTGAACCATGCTTCTTTAGGTATTGTCTGTCACATGAAATGTCTAGAATTTGGAGAAATAATTGAGGGTTCAGAAAACATCTTTCTGTAGAAACTTTTAGGAATGATCATCATATATTTAGGTAGATGGTAAGTTATGATTCTTTAGAGCTTGTTAAACACTTAAAAAGTTATTTTAAATGGATTTTTGATGATTGAAAATAAATTTTTTCTTTCAGGAAGGGATACCTGTGTTTTGAAGTTCTAAGGAGAACATATTTTATAAGTTCACTCTCCACTAGAGAACTCTAACCAGGTTTTTACCCTTCACAGAGAGGCAGGTTAAAATAAAATGGAACAATACTATGCAGAGCAGCAGAAAGAGAAAAGTAATACAGAGGTACAGAGTTAAAATAACTTTACAGTGATGTTAAATATCTTTTAAGATGATGTTAAAGGAAAAGACAGAATGAATCATTCGGATATCTAAATACAGACTTCTAGTGTTGTTTTAGATATCAAATAGCAAATATAACAGCAAAACTCCAACTGTCTAGAACAACAGCCATGTGTAACACCTTAAAGCATCTAAAATGGCACTATACATCATCCACATTCTGACAACTGAATCCCACTAAGAGACCTTGCCTAGATTTGGCAAAAATATTCTGATGTCAGTTTAGAAAACAGATTTAAGTAGTTAAAAGATCACAGTCAAACTGGAGATCTTTTTTGCTCCAGGTGAAAATAAGTTCTTGTAATCATGTGTCAAAATTATTATCATTGTCTGAATAGCTGGAGGAAGTTTGGAGGCTGCAAACACAAAAAATTCATCTAACCACTGATGCAAAAGACTGAGACATGCCTGAGGCCTTCATAGCATCTCATGCCATTGTGACCGGGTGCTTGAACATGCTCATAACCTTCATTGCAGAGTAAAGATCTCTCTTTTTCCTGAAGAATTCCAAATTAGGTCCTTGAGAAGATAGAGAGAAAACAAAACTTGTTCTCAGAAATTATTGGTTTTTACATACCTAATGGAATGATATAATGGAAGAATAAAGCATACTGAGGAGAGGAGAATTAGTCTAGCTGAAGATTTGAATAGCTTATAAAAAGTTTTTACTGTTGCTGTTTCGTTTGGATGAAACATATATTTATTGTGCTTATTGTGCTCCTTGTCAAGGGACCTTGTTAAGGTGCTAAATGGTCATTCTCCAGCATGGAATTTTAAAATGGGTATAAAAACCCACTACCTTTTTTGATGGAGGGAGGTGATTTTTTCCAAGTTTTTTCCAAACAATATATTTTTTTACCCATAACAAGAGCACAGCCCTCTAGCACAACATGGGAAGTTGAGATCAGGCAGAATCCAGATGTGAAGATCTCCTTGTGCACCATCAGTGTTGCAAAGATCTAGAAGAAAACACAGTTGGACAAGACGCATCATATAAACAAGAATGCCTTTGCATGCTGCAGAGATGTGTCCTTCCCTGGCTAGGAGAAGCAAAGCTTGCTTACAGAAAATGAGAGTGGCCAGTGGATCTTTGGCAACAGTGACCCAAAATCTGTGGCTTCAGAAAACCTCACCGGAGCTTAACTGATGGCGCAGAAGATGACCTAGGGCAAAATCTGTGAGTGGTAGCTGGAAGCTGGAGACACCTTATCTGGGCAGAAATGAGAAGATGTGAGGAAAGGAGAATTGGAAGAAGGGGAAAAGCAAGCTGTTCATATGATTGCTGATAGGATCAATATGATCTAGACAGGAATGTCCGTTCCACCCTTACTCAGACCCTCGTGTTTTCCTCATTTCTCTCTACATTTAACTTCCAGACCTGTAAGCGCCTGGTATCACTAGCACATTTCACAAAAGATTATCCTGTTTTTCTTTTCTACTCCTCAAAAAAAGAAGGATTAAGTACACATGATTATTTTAATGCTATGTGATCTTTCCAATGCCACTACCAATTTGGATACAAAAAATTGAAGGTTATGCTTTTGTAATCCATTTGCAATGGTACTGATGTGTGGATTTCTGGTTGTTTAGTGTTAAGCCTTTACAATGATGTTTATGCCTATGGTATGAAAAAAAATGCTATTCTACTTAGGAATATGTGTCAACACTAACGTTTAACATTGGAATGGGTGATTGTTTTTTTTAATCCAGAAAATTTCATGTTGACATTTTTTCAGGTAGCAAAATAATCAGACAAAAGTTAGAAAGGCATTTTAAAAACCGAAACATCTGCTAGCATTGTTATTGCCAGCTTCTAATTCAGCAATGGCAAGTGTACATTTTTCACAATGGAAGATTTTATTTTTCAGTTACTGGGTGCTCTGAACAAGCTCAGAACAAGAAGCTGAACACATGCTGCTGACATTCACTCTGAGCAATAGTAATGCTCCAACTATTGGAATTTCTACCACCATTCAATCTTTCATCTAATCCCCAAATCCATCCATTACCTGAACATTCATGCCACTGATACATGTGCTTCTGCAAAGCACAGAGCAAGGTCTTCTTGGAATGAGAGGATGCCTAGCAGTTGCAGGGCAACTTGCCTATTTTTTTCAGAGGTGATATGTGCACCATGAAGCAATCCCAAGGCATCGCAGGAAAATTAGAGATTGCTTTGGCAAAGTGAAGAGATTATTGGATCTACACTGACACATTTGAGAACTAAGACTACTCTGAAACTTCCAGCTTTGTTTCCATAAGGGTTCTGAAATGGGGCTCTGTCCCTAAGAGCTCTGTACAATGACATCAGAGATTACTGACTACTTTTATTCTAAAGGCTTGAGGATCCTGAGCACATGCAGGCTCAGGTTCAGCCCCAGTCCTTTTCCCAATGCCTTTGTGCTCTCACAAATTTCAGTGTCAATGACAAGCACAGGGGTTTGGGAAGCGATTTCAGCTGGCTTCATCTGGACTCCACTGTCCCTGATGTGCGTGGTGGGTTTCACTCTGATTTCACTGTGTGCTTGCAGCCTCAGCCTCTGCCCGGAGCAGAGGTGGGTGCAGTGAGGAGCGCACTGTGGTCCATGTTGGGGAGGGGATGCAGCACATGCAGCACCTTCCTGTGAGCTGTACAGAGGGGATGGTGCTAAGGAGAGAGAATATGAGGTGGAGAAGAGAGCTACAATGTTGTTCAACACTAGCCTGAGATGATGAATTCAATTCACGTCAGATTAGCTGGAGAGGAAGAGAACTGTTTAGCATAAATTTATGTGGAGCAGAAAATAATAGACGAGCTGAACATATGGGGCTTTCTAGATGGCAGTGCCATTTGTGTGCCATAATTGTATGCTACAATTATTTCTCCCCCTAGAATTATACACATACAACCATTGGAAGGGGCATGGTTTAGAAATTCACCTACACTGGTATTAAGTGACATTATAACCATGTCACTGTTCAGCTCCTGCACAGTGACCCATACAATCTCCACACAAATGTTCTGCAGGGACATGGCTGCTGGTGTCCCTGCAGTGACATCAAGTCCATAGATTTGACCCACAGCTCTGGAGCAAGTAGCCGGTGAGGCAGCACCACGATGTCATTTATAGAAAATTTTTTCTCAACAGACATTTGAGAGACATGTATGACATTTTGGACAATAGTGCCATATTTAGGCCTGAAGCTAATAGATGTTGTCACTGTTCAGCATTTCTGAAAAGCAGAAAATTTAGGAAGCTAATAATGGACTTCAGTAAGAGCTGGATTGAAAATGATAACCCGGTTAGAAATAGCCTTTGTTATTTCCTTAAGCATACGGGCAATGAAAATTTTGGGAAATGCAGCAAATAACAAGGGAGGCTGAAAATGCTAAAATATACTTTTTAGCAAGCACTGCTTGCTAAAATTGTCTATCACTTTGTGTGAGCCACCAGTACCAGGTGGGTGCAGCTGCTGCCCAGATGAGACTGGCAAGGAGCTGCGTAAAACCCCCACGATAGCCAGGGGTCAGCATCAGTCATAGCAAACGTGGGCTTTCCTCTGGCCCCAGAGCAGGACTGAAATACCACTTTTTATCAGAGGATGACGTGGTTTTGGCATTCAGCGTCAAGGGCAAAATGGTAATATTGGACTATTTGGAAAAGTTTTGTGAGAAGCATAGCCTGCTCAGTCTAGGGAGTATGCATCTGTCATTTATTTAAGATTCTAGGCTCTATTTAATTACCTTTTCAATTAGTTTGCTTTGTGAGTACTTATAAATAGATTTTCCCTGAAAAATGTAATGGCTTCAAGTTAGTTATAGGTTATTCACTGACAAAAAATGGAATGGTGCCTCAACAGAATTAAATGGTAATGAAATTCTTTTATCAAAGTCAGATATGAGACATGATTTATACGTGTTGCCAAGAGAATATTCTTACCATTTCTCTTGAAAGCCTTCAGACTTGTGGCATGGTGTCCAAATGCACACTTTACTGCCGTTTCAAAAAGGAATCGAGGGTAGTTTCAGCATCCCTTTTTTATTCTTCTAGATAAAAAATATTTTTTTAAGGATGACTATACAATGATTTTCTCTGGAAAACAATTTTCAGCTAAAATTAACATGCTGATACCTTATAAATAATTTTTTTATGAAATTAAGATCTCAGTACAGTTAAAAGATATTATGTATATGTTTCTTCAGGCAAAAGCTACAGTTGAGTTAAAGGTTTTTTGGGGTGAAAAACATTTTTATCATAGAAAATTGTTAAAAAGTACTTTTTTCTTTTTATACAAAGCAGCAAGAAAAATTTTTCACAGTTAAAAATTATTTTCTGTAGATGAGTAAGTTGTTTTTTCCTTTCTAAGTTTTAGATCTTCAGAGAGCTCACCTAGTACTTAAACTATCTCATAAGGTATATTTTTAAAAGTTTTTATGAACTAAGGTTCATTTTTTCTAGTACACAGAGACAGATACAAAAAGCCAAGTCAAAAACCTGAATAGCACTCAGCATCTGCTAAAAGTTTACTGAGTTGCTTAAGTTACATGGATGTTGCATGACTGTGAATTAACTGAACACTCACCAGAGTTAAAAACAACGTTTAACTGAGGAGTTTATCAACAGGATCTTTCTGTGCCACAGAAAACCTTGAAAGCACTGGAATTGGCTGAATTGCAGTAGTTACCTGAGGACTGAACACATCTTACACAGCAGCTTTTGCTTTCAAAGCTAATTGAGCAGGGAGTACTGAGAGGCTTCTATTGGCCTTCAAATTACCTACTTGTCTTATTCGAACTTATTTCTCATGCTGGTTTTCTGGCATGGGCAGGCTTAGACCCATCTGCTAGAGTGCCTTTGTGCTTCTTCACATCATCAACTGATGCATTGGTTGCAGATGAGGAAAGTGCTGAGCCCACTTCAATACGTGTTCTGGGATAAAATGTGCAGAACACACACACACGATCTTTCTGGGAACAAGCTGCAGATTTTGTCTGTGTGCTTCCTAAAAAGGGACACAGCAGGAACATTTGGCCTCATACAACTAACAAACACTTTTATCCCTAGCTACTTTTGCTGCATGTTCCTGTTTTCACGTTTTCACAGGAAAGGAAAAGCAGTCCTCTGAATGCACATGGTTATTTGTGAGCTCAGATCTCTGCCGCTCTCTGTGACAACAAATAACTGAGTTTTCAATACAGTTTTCAGTACAGTCTTTCATTGTCACTCTGCAGGATCACTCAGAATAGCAAAGTTTTGACATTTTTTTTCAAAGTCAGAACATGTCAAAACATGATTATCACATGCTCAGGATGAAGCATGCCCAAATCCATTCTTTCCTTGCCAGCTACAGCAGAAACTTTTCCTTTCCTTATTCTCTCCTCCTCCTCCTAGAAAGAAGGCAGATAGCACTATTTTTTGTCTCTTCCTGCCCAGTATAAGCTACACATTTCACAGATAGGCCACATCTACACCTGCTCAATATTTCACCAACACAGAAACGGGACTTACAGGAGTCTGCATAAGCCAGTGCAAAACCAAACAAATAAACAAATAAAACTGATGATCCTGAAATGCTGCATACAAAGTGAAGAAGATAAGAAGAAGGAAAAATAATCAAAATGGCAGGCAGAAATACCTGTCTGCTGACTAGCTTGGAGAGTAACTCATCAGATTCCAGTTCTGTATAAGAAAACCCTCTCTGCAGCAGCTCCTATGATGGATGTTAAAGAAAAAAAGGCACCTCAGACAACCCCTTTGAGGAAGGGGCTCAAAGGGGGCCCCTTGAGAAAGGGGAATTTTCTGTCTGATTCTAAATCAGGATGTTTCCATCAGGGGCAGGCAACACGCACCCAGGCTGACAGTTAGAAATGTGGGTGAAAAACCATGTGACAGAAAGGATGGCACTGGATGTATCAGGAAAAATGTTAATGAAATTATGCCTAAACTCAAAATATTCTTGGGTGGGTAGGGCTTTTTTTGTATCCTCTGTCCATTTAGCTTGTTATGGGGGGGATCTGTGACTTGCTGTGATGAGGGACAAAACTCCCATAGACTTCCAAGAGGAAAGGATTGCCACCTTTTGGAGAGGGGCTACATTATTAGTCTGTGCAGCACATAGCACAGGGAGGCCTTGGTGTTCTCAGGGTCATTAGGTTATCACCTAATGGGCCAGAAATCAGTGAGAATAAGCATAATCCAACTCCTAAAGCATCTATAATCCCACTTTTGCTAAAAGGGACAGAAAATATAATCAGGCTTTGAACACATTTTCCATCACTCTTTTCTGGAAGTTCCAAAGGGAATTATTCAGATAAGAGGGAAAATATAAGGGATGTTTTCCTGAGATATTTATTCTATTGAAACATACACAGGGAAAAACTAGTCCTGAAGAGCAGAACAGGTGTTTTTAAAATTGATTTCAGCATATTTCACCCACTGACTAAACTCACTAGACTTCCAAAATGCCCTTTCAGACACATATAATCAACAGTGGCATAAGATACACTGATTGAAAGATGGTGCAGTTCAACATTTTCATTAGGAGGAGCTTTTCTAGCAGGAGAAAGGAAGAGTGATGTGGTATTTCAATTCATTTACGTCTGAGAGAGATCATTTGAGCCATGCACTCTAGTGCAGGCACTGACATATATTCACTGGCTGTGCCTGCCTGTTTCAGTTGTTGGACTATGGTGGCACAACTAACCACTATGTCAGCAAGAAAGGAGACAAAGTCAACAAGGACTGGAGGACTTTATCATATTTGTGCCTGTGATGTTATAATGGTTGGACAATGTGTGGATACCTTTGTACATACCATTGTACTTTTGTAGAAGTGCAGCATTGTACGTGCTTGCCACTTGCTGTGACATTTGCTTTAAAACACCTGCTAATTCAAATGTCCAGGGATTAACTAACGTTTATTATCTCAAGATGTAGCTAATGGCAACCGAGAAAGCTTTAGCTATCTCAAATTTTAGCCTTGGATGTATCTTATTATATTCTTACCTCTTTAGCTCAGATGAACCATTTTTGATGCTCAGGCTGGCTGGGCTACCTGGGCAATGGGGTGAACGCACACAGTGAGAGGTTTATAACCCCAATGTGAAGCATGGGGCCAGTGCTCTTGTCCTCCTGGTCCCATCACCATCTCTATCATCTCACCCAGCCATGGCCAACTTAACAAATAGATCTTTTTTGTAGTACATAGAACTTGTGGTTGAACTGATGACAGCCTCTAAGCTGGACAATTAGAAAACTTGTACATAGGAGGCAACTGGTGAATAAAAAGGCAGAAAAGTTCTTAGGCTTCAAGTAAGTTCTACCAATTACACAGTCTGTCTATCTGAGGAAGACTTTTAAATCCATGCTTGATTTTCATCCTAAGCAGAACAATACTTCTTTGCAGCATGCTCTGGCTCTGCAGCAGAACACATCTATATTTACTGAGTACTAAGAAGCTGTCAACTAGCTTATGTGATGTGAAAAAGAACGATGTATTTATGCCTCAAGGTTTAACTTCTTCTAATGTAAGGCTTATATTAAAAACACCCTCCACACTTAAAAGCCTTACAGTTGTCTGCATTTTTGCCAAAGGACTCACACCTGGGGGTCTGTAGTGAGCTGGGGAACAGGAGCAGGTATGCAGCAAATTTTGCCTTTTTTTCATGACAATCAGCAGGTGCACAAAAAGCAAGGAAAGCAGCTGCTTTATTTTCTCAAAGTTTTATCTCCTTATAATTTCCCAAGGTCCAGAAAAACGATGATGATGAGAACAATGATGCAGTTACAACAAACTTTTTTTTCCTAGTGAGGGAGCCTCAGGCCTTTGGTTTTTTACAAAATAGGAGAGTGAAAATACTAAAAAGGCACAGTTAAAAATGAAAAGATCCAAAATAAAATAGAGCTCATAATTTAACTTATGGGTTTTATTATACTTAGGGTGATCTTAAATATATATCTTGTTCTTCTCCCCTGGCTTTAACTAGTATATTATCACATAATGGATAGAAAAAATTACTGCAAATTTTGAAGTGCCGCAAATTTGCAATCACTATTGGAAAAATGACTAAAACAATACCCATCAAAAACCAAGAGATGAATTAAGTTACCCCCACGTTATTATTTCTATGTGAAAAAGCTTTGTAGCAGATGGTAACTCCAGCTAGCGTTTGTTATGTTTACTTTATTTACATACAAATGTATGATTCTAATTTATATTATTATTTTTTCATCACCAGTTCTGCTCAGACTTGGAGACTGGAGAAATACAAATGACTGTGCATCACAGATAATATATGTTACTACAAATGAAGCATGCTGTGAACTCCAAATTCTCATTTCAGGTAGGACATGGAAAAGCTAGTTAGATCTCTGTCCTTGTCCCTGTAACAGTGCTTGTCTATCTGAGAAGAATGTTGCATGCCCAGGTTCTTTAGTGAAACACCTGAATTCAAGAACTGAAGTTATTTTAACAGTAAATATCAAGCAAAGTTAATACTGTAACAACAACCCTCATTTTTTTCTTCAGAGGGACTGAGCCTGTCACTTCTGAACATGAAAATGTTGCTTGCCCTAGTGATTTGTGCCCTTCTGGTTTTGGAGTGACTCACAGATCATTATTTATTTAGAGGTTTATCTCCAAGGAAATAACCTTTATCGCTGAGGCATTATCAAAACACCAACTAAAACCTGAAACCTTGAGGGTGGTGGAGCACTGGAACAGGTTGCCCAGGGAGGTGGTTGCAGCTCCTTCCCTGGAGACATTCAAGGTGAGGCTCGACGAGGCCCTGGGCAACCTGGTTTATGTGGGTGTGTCCCTGCTGACTGTGGGGGATGACCTTTGAAGGTCCCTTTCTGCCTGGACCATTTTATGATTCTATGATTCTAATAATGCACACAATGTGTAGAAACATCCTGTATAATTTCTTGGCCTTTGTAGCCATGAAACGCCCCTGAAGGAGAGAAAACCCATAATGGAAGAATTTTTCCTAACATGTACAGCATTTTCCAGAAGGTGTCATTCCCTCTGCTTGCTCTGGGACATCTCTGGTATGGATTTCTCTGATGACCTCCTTGTCCCAAGGACTGTTGCCAAACAGACCTATTTAGTGTCCTCCTGTGTTATCAGATATGACTGTGGTTGTGCAACCTCTGCAACTGTACGATGGTCTTTTGTCTCTCTGCACCTCTCTCTAAATATTTATCACATTCCCATTGAGCCCTCTAACACCAGCCTGGAACAACAATTTATTTTAACACTTTTATTGTCACTGTTTTTACTCTTTCATTTCTAATATTTGGATACTAAAAATCCTCTCACACCTATAGTTGATCAGATGATAGATGATCAGATGAGATATTTCTCATCTTGTTATTTTATCTGTTAATTATAGATATATAAATTACAGGTTTCCATGTCAACAAAGTTCCTCTAGCAAGTTCATCTTGCTAGTTCATCTAGCAAGTGAGTTCTTCTTGAAGGCTTTGGTTTTGTACCTTGGCCTAAGTTTATAGTGAAAGTAGAAGGCTTGCATTACTTGTTTAACTGTTTGTGTGGAAATTGTTTTATTCTGAATGTAGGCATATTACCTATATCAAATATTTGTAATAAGCAGAGGCCATAGGTATTATCCTTCGTCCTTGTCTGTCCTTGGCTTCAAGCATATATCTGAAGGTTGCACTGTAGGGTCTAGAGAAGAGGCACAATCTCACAGCCAAGAGTGTGACAAGCTGTAACTGTGCTTAGGTTCTTTATAAAGTGAGATGCATAGAGAGGGAAGGTTCAACAAATGGCCCTTCCCCTTCCCTCCCCCCCTCCAAAAGAGAGGGGAGGAAGAGATAAGGAGATACAGAAGTTTGGAATGAACTAAACTACTTTAATGAAGAATTAATATTAAAATAAAAAAGAAGAAAATAATGAAATAGATACAATATATACAAAACCATATCAAGCTCCCGGGATGACAGTCCTGTCACCAGCAGACACTGGGGAAGTCCCAGACCAGACTCGACAATGGATGGGAACTGGGTTCCAGCTCTGGAGTCAGGAACACTCTGATCAGGATCAAAGGCAGATGAACAGACAGGATCCTCTTCAGATGTCGGCCATTGCAGGAAGAGCCTTGATTCTTTGATCCCTCAGCTTTTATACTGAGCATGGGGCAGATGGGATGGAAGACCCCAATTGGTCAGGTTTGGGTCACCTGTTCTGTCCATTCCTCCCCGCAGGTGTTACCCCTCTACACTTTTCTGTTTCCGACCCTCTAAAGGGCAAATAATGAAAATTGGCTGACCTTGGTTGTTATAGCAATAAGT
>BJBW01004451.1:70462-81323 GCA_004320125.1 Scolopax mira
GCCCTTATCATCCTGAGAACGAGCAGTTTTCTCCACAATATACCGTTAATTTCAGTTAGAGGAGGCCTGGCTAAAATGTAAAATTCCAGAACACAAAATTGGTTTGGTTTTACTTCAAACTGGGACAAGTTCTCAATACAGGTTTTGCCAGGCATCCAAGTGAAGGGCAGTGAAAGTGTGGGGCTTTCAAAATTATACCTTCTTTGCTGGAGCATGTTAGAGGACAAATGTTTTCATTCCTGCCTAAAGGAATAGAGAGAGTTAATAGATTAGCACTGACAAATGCAGGGTGAAGCCTGTAAATAAACTCTCTAAGCCATTGCATTTTTATGAAAGTTGAAAGGAAAATACATCACAAATTAGAAGTGCAGAGCTTACAGGGATATTCATAAAATGTAGAATAGCTGTAGGAAAAATGAAATCTTTCAGAAACACAGCCGAGGAAATGAAAAGATACAAGTAATTCAAACAAGCATCAAAGGGCTGAATTTCTGAGGAGCCGTTGCTAATGAAGAAACAATTGACTTCACAAAGCACAATTGACTTCATATGATAATGAACTGTACTTTATGGATGATAAAGAGGTATTTTTTAGGAATACCTAATAAAGACAAAACTGGTGAAACAATGAATAATAATGAAAACTGAAAATCTCTTAGAAATTAAAGGAATTGTGAGCAAAGTTTATGCTTTACTGAGAGCAATAATCACTTACGGTGGTGTTTTTGAATTTTCAAGGGCAGGAAATATAAAGTCCCAATTCTCTACAGTATTTAAGCACAAGCTTAAAGTGGACTACTGGATTAAATTTGGGTAGTAGTAGGCAGAAGAATGGCTTGGTATCCATGGAGAGTAACATATCCATAGATAACCAAACGCAGGGTATGATAGAATAAGCATGTTGTATGATTGCTATGCTGGGCTATATGGGAAGCCAGTGGGCAAATTTGCTGTGCTGTATGGCTGGCAACAGGCAGGCTCTGCCCCAGAAGTTTGGCAATGGCATAGATGCTGTGGACAAGGTAAGAAATGGTTTGCAGACTCCCAAAGTACAACATGGCATTTGCAGCTCTATAGAGTTAAAACACTGTGCTCTGAACACAGAATTAGACCATACAGACTCCCACCCGCAGACTGTAGATTTTGTGATCAAAATCCGTGGATTTAGGAACTACTAAAACTATATATGTGGTAATTTTAAAAATTTTTAAGATTAAAATATTTTGCAGGGCAATTAAGGATATTTTTTGTGGCCCCTATAAGAACTGGAGCAGCTACCTGGTGTTTCTTTCCCAGGGTAACATTCAGCTCTATACTTAATCTTCTCAAGGCCTCCCACTTTCACAGTTCTAATACAAATATTGTTCTTTTCATCAACATTGTTTCTAAGCACTCTTCAAAAATAAAATAAAGTAAATCAAAGCAAAAAAATCACGTACAATAAAATAAGAGGCAAGTGAAGAGTTTTGCAATTACCCAGGCACACCACGAGATGTCAGAATCTGCAAGTGCTGGTTTTCTAACAGCTGGAACAGCTTGAAATAACCCATCCCTTTTTCCTCCGGATATCTCGGGGGTTTTATTTATTTCTAAACTTTTCAGTATATCAACTATTCTCTAGACGCAGCTGTAGCATAAATACTGAAACACTTAATGTTCTACCAGAAATACAGAAAGCCCTTACATGGGAATAACCCTATATGAATTATTATGGCTACTAAAGGTAGAAATAAAAAATTACTAACCAATACAATGTAGAAAATGTATGATGTTGAAGTGAGATTTAAAATGTTTTTCACTGGGGTGCTATCAAGCTTTTTGCTTCTGATGCTAAATCATAATTCTTGCTCAGTCAATTTCTGGATATTTTTTTGTCTTATCTTGCAATATGATTTTGGAAGCTTTTTTTCCCCCAACTTCTTACTTACATGCTCTATTAATTTTTTTTAAAAAAAGCTTCTACCTCTTGTTCCTACAAGCAGCATTTCTGCAGAATGAGAGCAATGTTCAGTCTCTGGGTCCATTCACGTTTTTTCCAGCGCAGCATTTAGTCTGTGCTGAAGAATCTAGGACTCAGACTGTGATCAGAGCTGTTTCTGCCTGCCTGCAAGAGGGTCCTCAGGCTTCCAAAGGAGATGTCATGCCTTCTACTATTCTAGAGGAAAATCTGTTCTCTCCCAAAAAGTGTCATGCTCACCTTCCAAGAGACTGAAAAAGCCTTAAACCAGCACCTCTGTTCTTTATAGAACACCTTTTGCATCGCCTCATACAGCCGCAAGTGTTTGTGTTGACTATATGTACTATCCATCAACTTCTACCATTTTGCCTCATTCTTGGTCTCTGGGATTTTGCCACAGTCATGCCTGATAACACACAAAACCTTCTCTCAACCTGTTACTGAATTCACCGTTAAGCCTACTTGTACAGGTGCACAGCACAGGAAGACACAGCCCATGCTCGGTGGGCTTGTGTGATCTAAGAATAGCACTGAAGGCTTGACAGCAAGGGCAGCTCCACAGGTTGCATAAGTCTTCTAGGGAGGGAGATCCCAGCCTTTGCCAAATGAGGGCTCTAAGCACGTGCTGAACTGCAGGAGAACACTTAGATCCCACCAGGCATGGGCCTGTGCGGCTTGCTACAGATGAGAAGGCTTAAACTTTACTTTCTTCTTAATCAACTGCATATGTTCTTTGTTGGACTGGAGCCTCAGGTGTCTCCAACAGCAGACCTTTAATCTTTTATTTTGGCATCTGATGTAGGCCATTCTCTGGTGGTATTAAAAGGATCAACATGGAAATATCATCATCTAGGAAAATAACGTAAACTTTTCTCTCCTCTATTTAAATATAGCTTCCTTACACAGACAATGAGGGTCTAAAATAGGTCAAAAGCTACTGTTACTCTGAAATCAATAATATATCCTTTGTCACATCATTGAAATCTTTGCTTATCTGAGATGTCACTCTCTGCAGTATATACTTAAAATTTGTTCAAAACAAGTATGAATATCATTCTGAGTTCTTCTTTGCCTTCCAGTTGAGTGGGCAGCCATCCACTTTGTTCTCTTTGTTGAAATCAAATCATACTGCCTTTTTTTTTTAATAAATCTAATGAAAACATCCAATTAGATACTTACTTTTCAGTTTGAGAGCAGTTTGAATAGATGAAACTAATGGAATACTAATGGTCTGTAAAACCAAACCTTTTAATGTGATATTTTAAAATTCTTTATGAGTTCTCTTGTTCCTGTTGTTGTCTGAGTGCAAAATATGGGCACAGTGCTCTAACATGTCAAGTAAATTTTTTTCTTGTCAACGCCTTCCTATATCTCAATATATATTGCAAATATCTTTAGTCAGACGTTGTTCATATAAGTCGGTAAGCAAATAAATAGAAATATATGTCATGCACATATTTAAATTTTGAAGAGCTCCTATTTCAGTTTGGATGACTAATAGAAACCAAGATTATAACTGCTGCTTGTCTGTATTCAGTCTTAAGATGAGTGGGCAGGACTTGGCACATGCTCAGTATCTACCCAAAGAGAAATACATGTGATATTTTAGATGTTGACAGCTTAAAAGATATACCAGGGTAGCCAAGAATTATAGTATGACTTCAGTTTTTGTAATTTATGGGCTGACTTCTCTAATGCCAAGCTAAAGTGGTGAAGCACTTAACTGAAGTAAGACAGAAGGTGAGTGAATCAACATTTTTGTCGAGAATGATGCTTTTATCCATTTTTTCAGTTCTCTTAAAATTATTATCCCAGTATTGAACCAAGCATTGGATTTTTTATCAATTTACGTCACCTGATATAGTATGATCAAGATAAAAGCAAACATAATCTTTCTCCAAGAAAGATGCAATTTTAATAAGCCTTATGGAGAAAACAGCTGTGGCAATTTTCATGGAAAACCAGAGGTCACCCCTCTGTTTACATACATATTTATATCCTTTAAAAGCATTCTTCTGCATACACATTACCTTTAAAAACATTTTGTTCCTTGCTGCTTAGAAAGATGTCAGAGATCCATAATGCAAGACCTCCTGTTTTGAGAGCCACTGTACTAGACAAGCTGCTGCTAGACCTGTTTTATATTTTTTCAAAAAGAAATTATTTTAGGGTTTGGAGGGTTCTTTCATCATCACAGATGGATTGATGGATTTTGGTTGTGTCATTTAACAAGTTACTGATAGCAACTCTCTAAGTATTAGAGTGATGAGATGGTGCTAGACTCATAACATGGCTCTGCTTTGAATAAAATTTTCTTAGTTGAAAACCAAGGAAATAGAAGTTATTAAAAAAAAGTCTGGTTCTTCTAGAAGGAATTTACTGTAGGAACAATTCCAACTGCATGAATAATCAAAGTAAGGGCAACAAAGATTCCCTTCTTATTAGTTAGCAAAGCCCTGCTTTTGCTTTTTGACCTTGCAAATACCTGCAAATATAATCTTGAAAAAATGTCTGAACTCAGTAATCACTATCTGAACAAATATAAATTTTTCTCTGAATTGAGAAAGAAAATATATCTCTCGTCTTTTTTGTTGGGTTTAACCATTAACATCACTGGATGAGAAAGGTCCTACTTTCTGGTACAGGGAACACCACCACCCCACCACCACTCTTTATTTGGGGCTCCTGAAACCCTCAGAGGCTGCCTGAGACAGGCATCCCTTTCACCCTGCCCTTTCTGCAACTTTTAGTGCTCAGTTAGAGAAGTCTATGTTTCAGGAGAAGATATCCCAGGTTACTGTAGACAGTATTGTCTCCTGGCAGTGAATACATACATACTGAAATCTAAATTTAATGTTACTAGAGCAAACAGGAATTCTAGATTTGAGTTGAACAAATGGAGTATTTTCAGTAAAAATATCCAGGGTGAAACTCTTTACCTCTAACACCTACCGGGCTGGGACTGGGGCAAATCAGCCCTGTCCCAGAGTAGCTCTTCAGTCCTCATGGATCATCTAGGATGGATTCAACTCTCACAGACACACTCCCAACTCCAGATCTCTGGTTGTGTTTGCCTATGAGCTAGAGGCTGCTGCCATTCCCCGAGTATCGACATTAGAGCTATTTGAGATGCCCCAGGACGCTGAAGACTTCATCATGGGGCAGTTAGAAGGGCTCTGCAGGACCTACAGGAAGCCCTAGGGTCCTCTGGGACAGCAGTTGATGAGATGCAAATTGCCACTAAGCACCTGTGCATGGCATACTGTCCACTGACTGGAGAAGAAGCTTAGCTGCTGGGGTCATATATACATCCTATATTTAATGATATACATGTGTACAAACCAAAGATGAATCTTATCTCTAGAGTAACAGAGAAATATAAATAAAACATTTTGAGATTCATGTACTACTACTATTAAGTACTTCTTTTAAATCAATCCTAAGATCCTAAATCCTTGTAGCGGTGAGATCCGATTTTGTACTACTAATGCTTAAAAGCCAGTTATTTGTCTCTGTGGAAAAGTTTTCAGGTACCAGGAGCACGGGGCAGGGAGCAGAGAGCTGGCAGAGAGCACAGAAGCAAAGGCACAGGCATGTTTAAAAGCTTACAAGGCTGGAAAGTGGTTCATGTTTCTTGCAACTGCTTCTTTCTGAGGCAACGTTTAGCTACCCGAACCCGAGGTATGCCTTCAGGTGCTCTTTCACTCACAGGGCACAATCTGAACCCTTTTGCCTACGTAGAAAGAGTAAAGGAAGACGAGGGTCTCCCTTCAGCTGGTGACCAGTGCTACCTACTGCAAAAATGATCGGCTATGGACAGATCAGCCCTCCTTCAGGGGCAAAAACCTATTCTTTTGAAAGCAAGGATAACATTCTCTTTAACACAGGTCCAGGATCTGCTGATTCATAGGCAAAGCCACCCAACTGTTGCACTTCAATAGAAAAAAAAGCTTCTGCTTTTTTTTTTTTCCACATAGTGCATTTTAGCTACTTTTTCTGTACTTTTACTTCCTTTTGTAATTCTCACAAACAATAGATTCTTTTTTTCTTTTCTTTCCTTTTCTAAAAGAACAATTTTTTTTCTGCCTTTACTAATAGCCATTATTAGCATTCAGATGATTACTTTTTCTTTGTTTGTAATTTTTCTTTGGTTATAATTTTTTATAGTAGATAGAATATTATTAACATTCAGAAATCATTTTCCTCTTTTGGCCAATAGGTAGGACTCTTACCTCTGATATTTCTTCTCTCTTTGATCCTATCACATCAACAAATTAGTGCAAAAACCATGCTTTAAATCTGAAACCCGAGGGATGCATGTTACCCCATGTCTCTGAGAAACATATGAATAATGGACCTCTGCAGCTGTTGACAACTAAAATAAGCCAGATACACAGAATGCTGGAGACAGTGGAACAGCTTAGAGCAGGTTTATCTTTTAGACATAGTGTTTAATAAACAAATTAAAAACATTTAGTGTTTTGTTTTTTCCTTCCAGGAACGATACATAGTGTAGGAATTGGTTAACATGAAAAATAACAAATAAACCAGTGAACAGATCAAATTGCCTTAGACACAATCTTGTCACAGAAATTAAGGTTTATCAGGAGCTGGCCTGCACTGGGTTGAAGTACTGGGCCTTTTTGGAAAGTTATGTTTTGGATGGGAGATAGTTCCAAGTTCATGGACTTATCTGTTTCCTCTAATGTCTGGTGAAACATAAATGGGGCACCAGTGGATTTCAGACTAGTTGGAAAAGCACCAGCTCCCGGGGTAGACCTGAGGACTCCCATGTTCCAGCTTTCCAGGCTGAGGAATTGTTGATGGAAATTCTGGGATATTATCAGTGGCTCTTGTCAATGGCAGGGATTCTGGAACCTCTCTGCTGGCTGTTCTGGCTTGGGGGAAGCCCTTTTGTGGACATTTTTTTGTGGACATTTTGTGGACATTCCAGCTGACTGCCTGGAAAACCTACTATTATTAACATGGTGTTTAGGGATTGGCCCTCTGGGTTTAATTTCCATTGCTTTTCCTTTTTCCAGAGAAATGCTTTGATTATGTTAAGTTGTTTCTTTATATTTTGAATAGAAAAGAGAAGTTGAAGTCCTGCAGCACGACTGCAGTGCCCCACAGCAGAACATATTTTATTTTCTAGCTCTGGAGATGTCTGGGAGACAGTGAGCAGTTCTGCCTGCAAGGATGCATTGCTCTCTGTTGCTCCTGTTGCTGTGTTATACCTCTACGATTCTTGTTAAAGATTTCCCACATGTTTGGTTCCCCTGTGCATTGTGCCTTGTTGGGGGTGCCCCTGTGGTACCTGCTCAGCAACGGAGGGGTTAACACCACACGGTCATATACAGATGAGAATGTGGGCACTGTGTGTGCGTGCAACAAATACACAGCACTGCCTCAAAGGGCTTTGCCCCACTTTGGTCCCATTAAACCCATCAGCCACCAGCTGATGTAGTTGAGAGATGCGAGAGATGACCATCAGCCAGATTAAGCAGTAACCAGGGAATTATATGTGTGACCTGTGACGCAAAGGACTCACACAGAAAAGGGATACGAAAGGTGCATGAAAATTTGTGACAAGAGACAGCAAAGAAAGCACAGAGCTACAGTCAGACTGGGTTTGGCACTGCCAGGAGCTGCCCCACCAACATCAACACCTCTGCCTAGGCCAGACCTATCCCTGTGGCACCATCATCCCTGTGGGAGCTGTGGGGTGCCTGTGCCCAGCAGGTGAGGGAGAGGACAGCAGAGCTCTGGGGGGAAGCCACACCTGCAGCATGCAAACCTGAACTTGCAGGTTGATGATATCTATGTATTTATTAACATTTCATTAAGTGTCTAGCATCGTGGATATTCATGATACCCTAGTTTTACAGGACACTGTTGGGAGGTTTTGCTTTGGTGTGCGTTTAGCTGGACTTAGTGCTCTGCGTGCCCACTGGCAGCTGGAGAATTGTAGCAGCACTCCTGAAGCATGTCCTATGTTTTACTTTCTTCCAGACAAAATCAGTTTTATGCAGAAAGAACCCAGTGCTCCAAACCCATTTCCAAAACATGGAAAACAGGGGCAGATGGGGGTGTTGCTGGCTCACCCAGCATAGCAGCTAGTGCAAATGTGCGCTCAGCGGAGTGGAGAATGTTACCATCATGTGGACCTCACAGCCAGCAGGTTGGAGGGAGGAGTGACCAAGGGCAGGAGAGTATTAAAAACCTAAGTGCTGATATGCCTGCAACCAGCACAGCTTTTGCTAGCAAAATGAACAATGATGTCATCATGGCCTCATGCATTTCTGTAAAAAAAAAGTCCTAAGTAAACTAAATTGGTATTCTAATTCATTATAATTTCATCTAGTCTCTTAATTTTAAAAACAAACATATTTTTAATTACAGATCATTCAAGGTCCACATGGCAAAGAGAAGAATGTAAAGAAACAAACAATGGCTACAACACATGGCAATTCTTTACTGAGCCGTCATCACCTGTGACTGGCTACTGTAGCCCCCCAGAGCACCTTCTTTATGGTTTTTTGTAATAACGAGCATATCACCGTATCCCATCTTTGAGAAGAAATATGAGTTATTATAGTTATTATCGTTCTATAGTTCTATAATACAGGTAAACCTGGCACTTGGTAAAATGAAATATTAATGTTTTGGGGTTTTCATTCTCAATATACTTTTAGTTTATTTTGAAACAAGTAAGCTCCGTCACCTGCAAGCTAACTGCCTGTTAACACCAGTGAGCTAACTCTCAGGCAAGACGGGTGTGAATTAGACAAAGGGGTTTTGGCACATCATACAGCATCCCACTCAGAGCATACTGCAAAGTGGTGGAGGCTTTGATCTTTTCTACTTATTTAAAAAGCAAACTAGGGGAAGAAAGAGGAGAATTCCTTGATCACATTGAAGTTCTGCAAATAAAAGATGTCATTCTCTTTAACAAGGCCTTTTGTTTGTCCTGAGGCTGTAGGCAGGCTGGTCAGCCTGCTTAGTCAGATCAAATGTCGTGTCAAATGATAAAAAGTTGTATTTGTTCAGGCTCTGTTCTCTTGGCTGCCCTATCTAACTGCTGTTTGTGCAAAGGCTTTGCTCAGGACTTGCTTTAGCAGGCAATTGTGAATGTGTATGTTTTTTACAGGGCAGTTCAGTGTCCAAGCATATAGTTACTCTACAGCACGCTTCAGCAACGTATGTGTCATCCTTCAGATGCAGTGTGCAGCCCACGCAAACATTTGCTCCTGACACAATATGTCTGAAATTATTTCATTCGTTTTCTGAACACAGGTATCAAGGTTACAGAAGACTAAATTTTCCTGAATCTCTAAGCTGTTAAATATGTTTCTTTTGTCCCAAATGATGGATTTGCTCCTCTCCTCCTACTTTCCTCCCCTGCACTCTCTAAAATGTGGTGAAATTGATGACCTGGACATTTAGAGAAATTAAAGGAAGCATCTTCTTATGCTGCACATGATTAACATCTAACTTCACCAGTGGAGGAGAAAGTTATTTCAAATGCTGCAGGTCTACTTTAAAAAGGGTAGAGCAATTTTAATGCCTAGTACCTTTACAGAAAAATTTAATAAATTAGGAGTAAGCTGTTACTATGCTCTTTGGTACTGCATGGCTGTATTAGAAGCCAAGAAGCTTATAGTTTCTTCCAGCTAGAAAACTGTCCAACATATTAGTGATTTTTCCATTATAATTTCTCCATTGTCAGGCCTGAAGCTGAGTTTATTGAGAGAATTATATGAAATGTAAGGGCAAGCACTGTTGCTTTTCATGGGAGATTGAATCCATAATGAGATGCTTCTGACCTATGATGCACCTGTGTACACCTTTTCTGACCTCTACGCTTGAGAGAAAGATGAGTAAGAGCTTCATTAAATTGCTTGGGGGCAGTGGCTCTTTGGGTGAGTGGTTTCTTCTGTACCGTAGCTGTGATGGGAGCTGGAGCCTGGCAGCCTAGGATTCAGGAAGCCTGCACTGCTTATCATCCTCTTGAACCTCTGTGACCTTTGCCTCCCTCTGAGGGCTCCACACATCATGCTCAGTGCACAGTGTGTGAGGACTTTTTACAGTGTCTTGTATTTTCCTGGGGAAATATGAGTGCTAGGTCGAATGATGTTTTCAGCTATCTCGCTAGATATATCAATTTATGCTTAAGCAATTATGCTTTTGTACTGGTTTTTCTTGTTTTCTGAGTACACTTGAAACCCTATGCTCTGTCCACTAAAATGAATGACCTTCTTTGCCTCCAAGTTCAGATAAATTATATAACTAAATATTTCCACTCCAGTTCTCCAAAAAGATAACATCTGAGTCAAGCAAACAATGACAACTGCAGTGCCAAATAAACTGATGACCCAGGATGGCCATGCTCAAGACTGAAGCTGGACTATGTAATCCAGGAAAGCCAAAAGCCTTCTCAGCTTCATTTTACTTGTATTTAAAAATAAATGCACTAGTGAAAATTATTATAATTTCAATAATTTTTTTCATTTTCTATTTTCACAATTAAAAATTAATACACTAATGAAACTTTTCCAATAAGTTTTGATTATTTTTTCTTTCACTAATGGAAAACTGAGAGACAAGGAGAAGAAAGCATTTGTGAAAGTACCTCTTCAATGTGGATTCTTGGGTCACCACATCTTCCATATTTGTCTTTGCCTCCAACTCTGTTCTGCTCCTTGCAGTGGAAGAAGAACATACATTACAGAGATAATCATTGTACAGCACAGAGGAGAGTTTCTCCACCTGAACTGACTCCTTAAGTAGTGTATGGAGGCATGGTAGAAAAACCAGTTCCTTTCCCTTCTGTGTGTAGGTGAAATAACCTTTTGAACTCTTCACAGGTGTCGTGGTTTTGACCGAATCGACCAATCAGAACGA
>BJBW01004452.1:0-61260 GCA_004320125.1 Scolopax mira
TTGGTGTCATCTGTGAACTTGCTGATGATACACCCTATGTCCTTATCAAGTCTTTTTTTAAGAGATCCTCTAAAACTTATTAACTACTTTAGGAGTTAACAATGGGATCTATTTTAAAATAAGCTTTTAGCAGTCAAATTCCTTTATCCTAAATCTTGTTTCAAACCTTACTTGGCCATTTTAGACAATAGAAAAATACTTCCAACCGCTTCTGCTTTTCTTCCAGCAGCTATAGTATACTAGCTCCTGCCTACCCATGCACAAAATGAGGGTCATTTAGACTGAAAGGGACTTCTGGAGGTTATCCAATCCTATCCCAAACTGAAAGCAGGGCAAACTTTGAAGTCAGATCAGGTTGCTCAGGGTCATACCATAGCCAGGCTCTGAATATTTGCAAGGACAGAAATTCCACAACCTGCTTCAGTGCTTCATTCTTCATGTCAGAAAACATGCTGCTAACACTTTATTAGAATTTCCCTTTTGTAGCTTGTGTCTGTTGCCTCTTAACCTTTCCCAGTGCATATTTAAGGCAAGTCTGGCTTCATTTTCTCTCTCACCTCCTATTAAAAACACATAGCCAGCAATTAGACTCTCCCACCTTAGACTTTTCTGAACACAGAACAAATTCACTTCTCAGCCCCTCTTCATACATCATGTGCTGCTAAATTCCTTATCTTTGTGGCTTTCCACAGATACTTCAGCATCCGTCTCATACCTGGGAGCACAAAACTGGGCACGGTAAGCTCCAGACACAGTCTCAGAAGCTCCAAACAGCAGAGACTAATTGCTTCCTTCAACTTGCTGACCATGCCCAATATGTTCTTCACCTTTTACACCACAAAGGCACATACTAACCCACAAGGGCCCCTAGGTTCTTTCCTGTAAAGCTGCTTTTCACTAGTTTACACCACATCTATGCTAATGCATGGGGTCACTCCACTCCAGAAAGGTACAGTATTTCCTTTTGGGGAATTTCATGAGGTTTCTGCCAGCTATTTCTCCAGCCCACAGAGCTCCACTCAATTAGTCCTAATCTCCAGCATACCAATTGCCCCTCACAATCTGGTAGCATCAACATGCATGAAAGTTCATTACTGACCTGGAAGAGCATTTGAAGTGCAGACATACTGCCCCTGCACTGATCCTTAAACATGGCTGCCACCAGTAACAAGCCTCCAGGAGGACTTTGTACAGCTGATCACAACCTTCAAGTCCAGCAGTACACACAATTTTTCACTTGCTTAGCATTCCTCTTAACTAAACCCTAACTCACCAATTTGCCTGCAAAGATATTTTAGAAAACCTTGTTAAAAGCCTCTCAGGGTCAGTAACACTCAATGCTCCTCTTCCATCCACTGTCCTGTCCTAGGTACTTATAGCAATCAGTTTAGGACCTCTTTTCAGATCAGTCTCCAACTGCGGAGATGCCACAACTCCTTTTCCTCACTTCAGTTTTCACCTTGTTCTCAGGCACATCAATTTATCATACCTAATCCATGCCTCTTGCATCTTGGAAAACACATCTGTAACATAGTTCTCAAAATACATCACACCAAGGGAACTTTCACTAACAGTTCCATAGAGTCCCACAGTCCCCACCTCTTTCTGCAAGGCAGAACACTCCCAGCAGAATCTTTAAAAGATCTGACACAAAGCTTACCGAAAACAATTTGCCAACAGCAGATTACATTCTGATTTATCAGAAGGTAACATGTTATTGAAGGATCACATGAAAACACCAAGGTATCAACTGTGATGACTATAACCAGATTAGTTAAAAGCCTTACTATTTTATAGCCATTGAACTTAACAGTTGTCTTATACATAAAGAATCATAGAATAATTTCACTTCAAAGAGACCTTAAATATCATCTAGTTCCAACTCCCTGCCATATAAATTTTGTATCAGAGGTAGTTCAAGCCTTTACACCACAAACTGCTGAAACACTGCTATGCAGAACTTGATGTACTTTTTCCTATACAGGATATCCTAGATAAATGGGTATATTGTGTTTGCTCAGCTACATACGCCACATTGAAACTTTCAACAGGATGCCCTTAAACCTTCTAAGTGATTAATGGTATAGTCACAGTCATCAAATCCTCATGGTTGATTTCTTCAGACTTATAGCGCCTCTTTAGATGTTAAAGTGCCTTAATGAAGTCATAACAACATTACTTCTGTTTCAAGAAAGTTTGTCTTTTGAAGTCAAAAGTGCATTTAAGTGTTCAACACGCAAAAGTAGCATCACTGGGAAGGGCCAAGCAGTGGGTTTTATCATGCAAATACTATCAATCTTTACAAATAAGCTACAATATTGAACTAAACTTAGCAGCACTTGATCTTTGTTTCTCCGACCTCCAATAATAATCTTTATCAGAGTTGACTAAGTATATTTTTATTGTAGCAGGGGAAACAGGTGATGTAGGAGAAATTAAAGAAGGAATCCTGGGAAAAAAAATTACCCCAAACTAATACAAGTCAAAAGTTTTGCCCCCTCAATTACTTTGTTATTCTGATGAAGTTCCTTGAGTTTGATATAATTTAACTCACATTTGACTAAACTTACTATTGTTCTACCAGATTATATACACTGAAAAGAAATTAAGTAAAGCCCAATTTGAACATAATTTCTTCACAGTATCTCCAGCATTCCTTCATCCAATAGACTGTTCTTAAGAGTGTTTCTCACTCTTAAGTCCCAGCAATAATTAGTTTTCAGCTTAACCATATGCAGCGTGACTGGTATTGCAAGTGAAAAAGCAGCAACAGAAGTGGGTGAAGAACACTCATATGAAACAGAATTAAGAAAAATTCAAGTCAAACACTAATGTGTAATCTTCTAACTCAAGGGCTCAAGTGAAAATAACAGAACTATAAGTACCTAATAAATTCATCAAGCTAGCTCAGTTTCTTCGACTCATCTGTACACACATCACCTACAGACATTCGTTTGACCAGCTTTTATTCACCTTTGAGTAAGTATTTTTGATCAGAGACCAATGTTTCAAAGGCTTTAAGTTCTGCACACACCACTGCATTACAGTGATAGCACCAGCATCTTCTAAGCATTTAAAACAACAGTCACTTAAGGAAAACATTCTTTTCTGTCCAAACTAATCCCAGAAAGATACTCAGGACAAGCTTAAAACCTATCATGTTATACCAGCCTTGACTAACAGAAAAGGAGAAAACAATGATCCCCTGCAGATATACAAAGGTATCTTAAATGTTAGATAATGAAAATCTGATTTGAGAGGAGGAAATCAACAAGAACTTTCTACTGCTGCAGGCAATCCTGGTACACCAGTCACGACAAGCTACACTTCCCTAGCCTTAATGGTGAGAATGTAAAAATGTGCTATTTTAAGGTATTACAAAATGAAAAATGCTTTACTTCTGTACAGTACTTGAAAAATTTAAAAGCAAAAAATATTGAACAGAAGAATACAATAGCAATTAAAGAGGACAGTCCAAAAGCTTGTTACTTTTCATTATGTGAATGCATAGTGACCTTCTTGATAACATGCTGATGTTAAGCTTTACCTTCTCTGTTTCCCACACTTGTGAAAACATAGGTAAAAAAATAGAGAACAGAGACTGAAGTTTCAAGACTGAAAGTTTCTTAGTCTTCCTGCTAATTTCATTATACTGGTAGCTCATAAACAGAAAAGACAATTTTTGAGTTCATATTTGAAACAGTCCCAAGTCTAAAAGTTAATTATCTGAAAATAATGAGGAGAAAAAATAATTCCCGGAGCATTTGCTGGATAGTGAAGAAGTTAGTTTGGTGTTCTTACTATGACTTGGAAGTCACCATGCTATGCCTTGAAGCTCTTCACCATGAGCCTGTGCACTAAATTGTGTAGTGAGCAACCCCTGCTCTAGCTTTTCCAGAACCAAGGTAAATATTAGGCCATGAGCCCTCTCAAGACTCTTATTCAGACATATCTACACCTCATTTTAACCCACAATTTTACACATTCACTATCTTCTATCATCCAAGGAAGATAAGCTCTCACCTAACATCTTTTTCGTGTCTCCTCACTTTACAGACAGAAACACAACAGTCATTTTCCCTGACACTCTTTACTGCATGTTTCACTGTTTCTCCCCTATTTCCTTGTATTTTATACACATTCACTTGACATGCATCTTTTCTTTCTTAGATACTCTTGGGATTTCTTCATACTCGTATGACAGATACTCTTTTTGAGGCGATGCATCTGCTTTTTAACTAGGAATGGAGAAGAGTGTTAAGGACCCCCTTTACCTCTAACAAGAGCGCTTGATCAACCTCTCTCACACCTAATACAGCAGTTCAACATCTTCTCCATCCTCCCAATAAAACACATTACTGCATTTCAAATAGCTGATCTCCAAGGCACTGAATACAACTGTCCTTCATTTAAGTTCTTTTCAAAGATCTTGTTTTAGATAGGCTAATTCTACCAACAAAACAACAAACCAACATCTAAAACCCCACGTAAAACCATACAATGATTTGGGATAGAATGTACCTTTAAAGATAATATACAACTCCTTCTCTGCAAACAACAGCAACAGAAAACCACGCCACATGGCATAACAAAATAATAATAGTTAAATAATTGCACATATAGCTACTCTTTACAAAAACTAAGAAAATCTTGCAATTCAGTTAGTATCCAGTTTTTACGTTCCTAAGAAAATTCCTCACAGGAACTTCTGCATTAGTGTCTATATACTGGTCAGTGGAGCACTCATCAGGATAAAAAAAAAGATATTTAAATAATCCTGATTCAATACAACATAGTCATTCGAAGTTGAAACAAGAAGTTCAAGTACAAACAAGCAGTGCTACAGCAAAGTAATCTGTCAAGGCAGAGCTCACCTTTAAGATGCAATGTACCAGGACTCCACAGGAAGCAAGCAACACAAGTAATCTCAGCCCTCTCACTTCTTTGCAGACTTATCTCACCAGTCTGTAGACATACATTCTGATAAAGGTCTCTATTTGGACAAAGCTGCATTTAACTACAGGACAGCTGGTAAAGGTACCCTCACAGCAACAATGTGGTGCAACACAGGATGGCAAGAAACGCTCTTCAAGTTTATTGCTCTTCAACAAATAACTGAATTAATACTAAAAGGGGAGAACATTTACTAACAGCACTGCAGGTAGCTGGCACTTAGCAATATTACCTTCTACCAGTTTGCGTAACAGGTTTTGTATTCCTCTTACCTTACTTCCATTCACTACTGATTTTGTTTCTAAAAAAAAAAATAATTTAGATTTTTGATTCTAGAACTTAAGTCAGTTTTTCTTTGAGTTTTACAAACAGTAAAACTATGTGTTTACTCATTAGCCCCACACCCCCAGTTCCTTTCCTCAGCAGATGCATTTCCACCTGTAATTTTGCATACCTTAAAAGCTCCACTACCAGCACCTGAAGGGTAACTAGCTGGAATAGATGCTCTGTAAAGGCAACATATTTTTGCTTCTACTGCTACAGAACAGTCCTTTGTTTTCCAAAATCATCCTGGGAGTAATATTACTATAGAAAGAGAACCTAGATTTCTAAACAGGATACTTAACTCTGTGATCATACAAGAAACAAATTCTGCCAGAGCCTTCTTTTGTTCCATATCAAACAATCTACATATTCCATGACATAAGATTAAGTTATTTAAGGAGGCAAGAGAGAGAGCCGTTGTTTAAATCAAGAAACCTTTATGTAGCACAAATGGCTAAACAACCATCACAACTATTTTATAATACTCAAAGCATTTGTATCTTAACAAATTAATAACATTACACCTCACTTCCATATATATGGGACTTCTTGCACACAGAAGCCAAACTGTTAGTTGACATCCTCACTTTTCATTCATCCTGAAATTTACTATTACTGTAACCTGCTTTTACCCTGCCCAATTCTTTCAGAGAAACTTCTGTTTCCATGCAAAGAAATTGAAACTGTTTTGTCTAAGATTTAAATAGCCAAGAATTATAAGCCCACAGTATATTTTATTAAAACATTAGTACCTACACTTTGGTATTTTGTATTTATTTTATATGAGCATCACAGTTCAACATTGATCTTGAACATGACAGACCTACCACAATGACACAAAGCTAAGAACTGTTCCAAGACAGCAAATAGGACATTATATTGCGTTATCCTGAAGAACAGGGTTGACAAACTTATGGCTTCATTTTTTTTGCTAATTATCAAACAATCCAGGTTTAACTCTCCCTCTATTTGAAACTACTCTGTTATTTCTACCAGTGCAGTTGCTCTGTTTCTTCACACAGCAGTTTCATACACTGCCCTACCTACTACACAGTTCACCAACATTTCATTACCACCAACTTTTTAAGTACCTTCTACAGTATTCCACTCCTTCTCTTACTATTGTCATATTGGCTCACCTAATGCCATTTTAAAAGTTTATTTCTCTCCACACTATTGTCTTTTATATACAATGAGGAAAAAATTCATTCTGTTGTCTTTTTGAACACTCTACCACACTTTCCCATTTCTAAACTAGTAACCTGGTTTGCTTCATCTCATATTTTTGTTGTGACTTGAACTGAAAATCCTAAAAAAAAGTTTCTAGTCAAATAGATTGTTGTGGTCAATAGTTACTTTAGAATATATATATTTTTTTTTTTTTTTAATTTGCAACTCTATTTTTGTATATGGTACACTATATACTTGTCTTTATCCACACCTTTGTAATCCAACCCCTTCTCTACAGTCTGGAATTCTGTTCTCCAGGCTGCTTTAAGGTGAAGAAAAAAAAATAAAAGCTTAACATAACCATTGATCACAATTGGTAAAAAATAAACATATTTGCTCAGTGAACTCCCTGAAAAATGCATCATATACATATTTCTATTCACCTCACTTTGCAATTTTGCTTAGTTTTTAAACAGGTTTACATTCCAACAAACTTTGCAAAAAACTTAGCACTTTATGCAAACTAATGAGGCACTGAAATTACAATTCATTATTTAGCAGCACACAGGTCCTCTTATACAGCCTAGGCGAAAAATAATTGCATACACTAAGTTATTTTATAGACTAAAGGTTATGATAATGCTCTTTATGGATGCTACACATCTCCCCTAGTTCAAAGATAAACTTAAATGATCAAATTTAGTGTAGCATATACTTCATAGCATGATGCACTGTTCAACTGAGAAGTGGAAGAATTGCTTGTATGTGTAAGCTGAACCTGCTAGTCTCCTCTATACTAAAAAGAGCAGTATTATTAAAGTAGATTTATTTTTATTCAAAAGTTGCTGTTATTTCAGATTCCACAACCTTTTTTTCCTCTTTTTTTTTTTTGTAATATTTCTCTGAGGAATTATAGATTAAATAAATCATTATTTCCAGCTCTCAATCAAAATGACTGCATAAGATTTGATTTTATTTTATACTGAAGTCTTTCTACCAGGGAGTTCTGGGGTTTTTTTGGGGGGGGGGGGTTTTTTGGTTTTTTTTTTTTATGTGGTGCCATTTTCAATTCTTCCTTTTGCTAGCATTATCAGAACCAACTAACCAGTAAGAAATATGATGACCAAAAGTACTTAGTCATTTTGGGTTCTGTCAACACAAAATCATGCTCAAAATGTATTTACGAGCATTCTTAAAAGCTACACTCATTACATTATTTTTCCTTCAGATCACCTTTGACAGTTACAGAGATTAAGAAAACAATTGTGGGAAGTTTCAGGGGCAAAAACAACTAAGATGATGAAAAACCATCTTCCTTCTTACCTCACAGTCCAGAAGTAACACTATCAGTTTCTTAAGTTTCCCTGTTTACCCATACATTTTGTTTCAAAAAACTTTGTGCTTGAAAAAGAACATTACTTCAACACAACAGTCCTGCTTTTGGCAGATGTTCTGAAGCATTATCAGTAAAGTTCACATCTTGAATCTGGGAAGACTGACATCTGAATTACACTCATCAAGACAAAAATAGTAAGGCACCACATGACTTAGTACACAGATGCTATTAACTTCATTGTTACTAGTATCTTCAGATTTACATGTACAAATAGCTTTGCAAGGCCATGTCAAGTCTGCAACTTCATCCTTTTAACCATAAAAGATCAGAAACGCCCCTAAACAGAGGGAGAGGGAAAAAAAACCTAGTGCAAAAAGTTTGCCAACCCTATGAAAACTAATTTTTCAAACCTTAAGGTTTTGAAAAGTAGTACCTTCTTAATAGTGAAAAAGTCAATTTACCACAAATAAACATTCAGCCAAGTAGCTCTAGAGAACACACATGCAAAAAGACAATTGATCTTGTTTCTGTTATTTCAATTGTAACTTAGTTAAATAGCTGATGACCTATTAAAAAAAATACCTAGGAAAGCCGCTAATTTAGAGACTTAATCCTGTAGCTAGGACATACTCTCTGCAACACAGAAAAGTTTCTGCAGAAGCAATTCAGCTTTCAAACCGCTTCTCTAACATATAGTTTATCTTCTCTAGACGCATCCCAGTAATCTGGCTAAGAACAATCACCCAGTCACACAGAACTCTTACACTGTAACAACTACTGAAACTACTGCAGATGTTATTCAGACTGACTAGGACCAAAATCTGTCCTCTCAACAAAATTTATGTGAGCACACTAACTCACTACATTGAAACAGGAACGGGTTCACTATCAAAACAAGGAATGATGATGAATTACTCTTCCTCCTCCAAAATAAGCTCAATGGACATCAAGACCCACCATTTCATCTTCCCATAGTTGTCTTTCTTTAGGGACACCTAGCACATATGCAATTTAACAGGGGTGTATTTCAGCAAATGCATGCGTTTAAGCTGAAATTAATAACAACCATCTTTTCTGAAAGCTACATCATTGCCAGAGGGGGGAGACTACTACATACAGGAGCACAATCTTAGAGCAGCAGTGCCTCAACTCCCTCCCTGAAAAAGCATTTCTCAGATGCTATATAACTGCTTTATAGTGGCATGGCTTGCAAGTTCCTTGGTATTTTTATCACATGAACCTCCAGAGACTACCTCCTCTAATTTGTTCCTCCTTCCTTCAAGAGGGAAAGGACATGGTATATACCCTATAATAAAATATCCTCGCCAACTATTCATTACTGCATTGGGAATACAACAGCAAGATGATGAGTTTCAATGTGCTCTTGCCCAAGCCCACTTTTTCTCCTCATCTTCTACTGCTGTAAGAATGACACTACCACACCACACTGCATACAATAAGAAATAAATTAAAAGAAAAATCCTGTTCTGATTTAGTTTCCAACTGCTATGTCGCTTGCTTGCTTCCCACAGCAAAAAGCAGGGGAGGGTGGTGGTGGTGCTGGTATTTCCCTAGGAGCGGGTCGGTCACACCAAGCCCGTGGGGTCCCCGCACTTGGCAGCGTCCCCAGCAGCAGCTGCTCAGGATGCGGGTGATGTAGAGCACACGAACCCGTTCTTCCAAGGAGAGGCAAGTGATCCAAAACCATAACCTTACCGCCAAGAGAACGGATTTCACCCTAATTCAGGGGTAACAACAACGCGAGCCAACAGCACCAGAGGCAAGGAGCGAAGTACTCCCGGAGAACACGAAGACCCACCCCTTCTGTCCTTCCCGATGGCTAAAGGCGTGGGGAACGGGAGGAAGGGGGGGAGAAACGGCCGTGAATTTCCGCAAACAAACGAGAGCCCGTCGTTCCGGACAGGAATTTACGGCGGAAAACCTGCCGCCCGCCGGGGGTGGGTGGAGAGGGAAGCCCCAGCCCCGCCACTCGGGCCAGCGGCGGACAAACTTCCCCCGCCGCGGGCTGCAGGCTCGCCGACCGGCCGCCCCGGGAAACTTGGGGGAGGCGCGCAGCGGGTAACGGTCCCCGCCGCCGCGGCCAACGAACCCAACGGCCGGCGCAACGGCATTCCCCGCCGCGGCCTCCCGGGTCGGCCGGCACCCGCTGCAGCCGACGGCGGCCTCCAAGCATCTGCGCGTCCCGGTAGCGGCGCTAGCGGGGATTTCTCGGGAAGAAGACGGGGGAAAGCGCCCGTAGCTCTCCCCAGGAGGTCTAGCTCCTCCTCACTCCCGGGGGGAGTTCTCCGTCAGCAGGGCGTCCGGCGGGCAGCCGACCCGCCACCTCGCCCCGCCATCGGGCGCGTACACAAAGTTTCCCCCAACTCGGCCGAGTTCCCCGCCGCTGCCGGGGCTCGGATTTCTCTCCTCCTCCTCCGCCCGTCCCCTCCCCCTGCCCCGGCTGCCAACGGGAAAAAGTTTCACTTACTGCAGCAGAAGCGAGACAAAACCAACCCCAGCAGCCCCAGCCCCGGCCCAGGAGGCACCGCCGAGCGGAACAGCCGCCGCCGCTGCTGCTGCTGCCTCCGCCGCTGCCACCACCACAGGCGGGGGGAGGCACCGCCGCCGCCGGCTGCTGGAAAAAGTTCCCGGCGGGCGGGAGGAGCCGGCGAAGGGGTGAAACCAGCGGCAGCCTCCCCAGCCGCTTCGGCCCCTGCCATGCTCCGGGCTCGGCTCGCAGTCGCCGCCGCTACGACGCTCGCCCGTCTCGCGCTCCCCGACCAGCCGCCGCCGCCCCACACCGGGTGCGTGTGTCACCGAGCGGGGAGGCGCTGCGCACCGCTCCCCGCCCTCCTCAGAGCGGGCCACACCACCCCGCCGCGGGGAGGGGGAAGAAGGAGGCGTGCACTGTGCGCGTCGACCTCGACCCTCGCCCTACACACCCCCCCACACACACACTTCTTCCACCCGCTCCAGGGCGAGAAGCCTCGACCCACCCCCCTCCCCTGTCTCTGTGGACTCGCAGACACGCCCGCGCACCGCGGGGGGGTTCCCCTTGGCAACGCAGGCGGCGCGGGGAGGCGGTGGGAAGGGGTGCTATAGTGTCCTCCCCCCGGGGGAGGGGGCCTGTTGGTACGTCCCGCCCCGCCCCCTCCTCCCTCCCCGCCACCGCCCCCAGCGTGGTCGGGGGCGCCGTGCGCCCCAGCCCAGCCCGGCTCTGCTCTCCACCCACCCACTCTCGCTCCCGGCCCTGGCTGCCTCCCCCGGGGAAGGGAGGCTCCGCCACGCGTCCTTCCGGCCGCTGTCCGGCGCACGCCGGCTGCGGGCTCCGCTGAGGTAGCGGGATAGCTGGCAGGAGAGGGGAGCCGTGTGGCTGGGCCGGGCCATGCGGCGGCTGCCCGGCGGCCTGGGGACCCCAGCAGCTTGTCACCTGGAGGGCGGTGGGGGACTGGCTGCACCCCGCTCCGCCAGGCGCCGGGCGCGATCACGGCCGTTCCCGTTCGGGGAGGGGCTGGGGGGACAGGGGGAGAAGGTGGCTGCCGGGCTCCCCTCGGAGCGGCGGGGACCGGCCGGCGCGGCTGTCTCCAGAGGGGTGGCCGCCCGCATCCTGCGCTGGGCCGCTGGCGGCTTTGGCTCCGGGATTTTACCGGCAGCAAACTTTCCTGCCGTTATCCCCTCCTTCCTTACTCTGCCGTAACGCCCTACCCGGTCACCACCGAGGTACCGGGCAGCGGCACCCGCTTCCACACCGCCTCCCGCCGCGGCGGGTGCGGGCGGCTCGGAAGCCTGCGGGGGGGAAGGGAGGGAGCACGGAGCGCAGGGGAAAGAGAAGATGAGGGCCCCATCCTAAGCCCACTAGAGGCGGCCGCGTCCGAAGGCAGGCGCTGGCGAAGCGAAGGGGTCCGGAGCCGTGGGGGAGCATGTGAGCCCTGGGCAGAAACCGAGGAATACCAAATATGGCCCGGTGCGGCCCTGGCAGAGGGGCCTGCGGGGTCCGGGGGGGCGGCGGGGAGGGTTTCTGTCAGGCTAACGGCTTGCAGGGATTCCTGGCTGGTGGCACAGCACACAGCTTTGCGCGGGGTAAGGGCAGAGGCGCTCCCCAGGGAGCCATGGTGCCCCAGCCGCAGGGGGAGGTGGATGCCATCTGCGAGTAAGGCGGCCCTCCGGAGGTGAAGAGGGGCTCCATGTCTCTGCCCGAGGTCTCAGCTAAGGGCTGCCTCGGAATTAGAGCAGGCTGTAACCAGGTCACAAAATTAAAGGTGACTTTTCTAGGAAATACAGGTTCTTTGCTGCATCTCAGCACTGATGGGAACGTCAGCGTTGTCGGCACAGTGTCAATGGACGTATCACCAAATGAGATTTTTGACATATAAATACAGAAGCTGGGAAGAATCAAGTTTTGAGACTTCTTTACCACCTAGGTGTGCTTTTTCATTTGAGATACACTATCCTTGCAAAACTTCAGTGAAAATACTGAAGTGAATACCTGTGGCTACCATACTTGGAGACATCTCCTGGAAGAGGGTTTCATATAAACTCCACATTTTCCACAAAACAGCGTAATATTTGATAATTTCTTTCAATGGTGGGCACGAACAGCAGTTTGTCTCGAAGCTACGCATGGCTAAGTTTATCAGATGCTCACAATAGTGTGTTCATCCAGTCTTCAGCTACACTGAATGTTTGCCAATTAACTGGCCTCATTAATTTGTAACTGTGAAACAAAAGAGAATTCAGGGGAAGAGATACTAGAGGCTAAGTGCTAGCCATGATGGACATTCAACGTTCATCAACATTTTGCTATGCAAATCAACACAACCGAGAGGACTCTCAAAGTTTTGTGATATCAATGTAATTCTGTAAATCTAATCCTCAGCTAGGACAAAATGGTTCTCATGCCAATTTGCTCTGGGATTAGGACTCAGGATTGCTCAGGTTCACAGGAACTTGTCCAAAAGTGCGTAAGCAGATTTGTATGACAGTTTGTTTAAAGGAACAAGAGAGGGTTTTCCCACTGTGCTGATCCTTTTGAAGCCTGCTCCTTTACTCTGTTGATGTACTCTTTGCCATTTTGATTCTGTGGAAACCAATATATTCCACCATGCCAATAAACCTGGATAAATATAATACTGAATTAATCATTAGAGTCCAATTTTTATTCATACTAAGAGCCTTTTTACTCAGGAAAATTGATGAGCATAATTGTAGCAGAATAATTTATACTGGTATGGCTTTGCTGTTGTAACATTCCAGGTAGATGTTTTAATTGGCTGTAATTATTCCATTTCCCTGTACAAATGAGTCTTATATAGATAACTCCCCTTCTATAGTTAACAGTTGAAGCAAATTGCATCTCATAATTACATTTACACCAAGTTTAAGGCACTCTTAGGATGGGCAGGAAATACAATGGGGCCATAGTGTAATTGAGAGTGCAACCCTTAAAATCCTATTTGTAACAACTGTAATCAAATTGTCATCTGCTATAATATTTTCATTTCTTCTCATTCCAAAACAACAAAAGGCATTAAGTCTCTTTAAAACAAAATGTTTTGAAGGTCTAGCACCAAAATATGTACATCAATTCATGCAGGCTACGGAAGCAAATGCAGTTTGTCATATTTAAACAGATCTGTGCCCAGTCTGTAGGTAACATCTTCCAGTGCCAGATTCAGCACTGTTGTAATCAGGCATCCTGGGGACTCTGTGATACAAAAGGAAATTTGACTTCATGATATCAAGGCTAAATTTGGCTCCCCAATGCTTAGAAGACTCCTGAAGGCATGATGCTCCAAACAATTAATCATGCATAATGTTGAATAAATGTGTATAGGACACATTGGCTCAGTTCTTGTAAATAGATTGTTACTGGCATATTTTTCCATAAAAAGATGGTTTTCCACAGTTGGCAGCAGTCCTGATCAAAAGCATCTTTGAGCTGTAGAAATACAGAAGACTACAGTTTATTTCCAGTCCGTATCTTCGTCTCTCTCTGGCCATTGTTCACCCACCTGCCCTTCCCTTCCCTTCCCCCCCCGGAAAAAAAACAACCCTTACCCTTCATTTAGACTGGGGCGCTTGGCAAGCATTTACTTCTCCATTCTTAACCCTTTTGGTCATCTGAAAACAAAGTCCTGAAGTAGTGTGAAATTAACTTATATGCATAACATTTGAAGTGACGGCACAAATTCCTGCTGGAGTGAAGGGCTATTCACTTCAGTGGGAATCGGCAAATAGATTTTTTAGCAGAACAATGTGCTTTGCTGAAAACTCTCGCTTTCATTCGAATGGTTAGGATGGGGCCTCCCGGGCAATGCTTGCACACCACCACCCGTTATGACCCTTTAAAATAAAACCACACCAAACCAATCCCCAGACAAAACCTGCCCTTTTTCCACGCGCTTCCAGCTGGATGAGATGTTTAGCCCGTTATTGCATAGAGTTTCTGCCATTTGCTGACAGCTGGTTGCATTTCCATGGTGAGTGACATTGTTGCTGCGTCCTTCCTCCAGCTGAAGTCAGAATAGTCATGTCTCTGACCGTGCCCCAGCAAAACTGCAGCCGGAGTTGCTGTTTTCTGTGCTTTCTGGAGAAAGGTGCCACTCAGTTCCTTGTGTACAAGAGCATGCAAAAGCATCTCTGCAGGCTGTGTGGCAGGCATGATTGACAGTGGTTCCAGCAGGACCAGAGAACGCAAGCTGCATATTTATGTGCACGTGTCTCCTGACCCAGCAGTGGACTCCGTGCTCTGGTCAACCATGATTGTGTGTGGGAAGGGCTCAGGCAACACTGCAATGTAGAGAGTGTGGCTTATTGCTGATAAATTGTGTTGGATACACTCGGGAGTTTTGGGGGGAAGGATGCTCTATAACCATGATTGTTATCAAGAAATTACTAAGATTAAGAATATATTGTAAATATTCTCATGTTTCCCATCTCTTTGCCTACAGTATAATGCAAAATGATCTGGGTTGTCATCTCATAGAAAAATCTATCATAATATTTTGATTCAAATCATAAGCAAGCTTTGCCAAAAATAACATACATACAGTCGCATGATATATGATATTTTTAAAATCCATTTGCCCAGTACTTTGCTTATTAAAGATGACATACTTAAATCTTGTTTCAATCAAGAACTATCCCTTTAAGGAAAAATCTGAGTGACTGACTCCCTCTTCATTGCAAGATGAAATTAGAATTAGAAATTAGAAAACCATTATTTTCTTGCACGCAGAATGGCCATGCTCTCACACATTTGTGCAAGAACCTTTATGTGTCTCAGAAAAGTCCCAAAGCTCATGCTTTTTTCCTCAAAATAGTAATGCAGTTACTGACAATAATCACCTTTGACATCATGTCTCATATCCATGGTCAGGAGTACACATCTTCTGGTCTACAATGCAACTGAGATTCTTGTCTCAGCCAAGAGGTTTAAGACTCCCAGCCATCTGAGTAAATTCCTTATGTGTGCCTGACAGAAAAAAAATAATAGGCAAGGAAATGTTTCCAGTTAGCTCTCTCTGATTGCCACTTACCTCATTGGAAAAGAGGACAGAAACCTTAAGGATTCCTCTTGGAAGAACATTTGCAAGTCAGACAATGCTTCCTCTGTTTTCTTTCTGCTCTGCAGCTTTACTGTAGTCTTTTGTTGTCCTGTATGCTGGTATTTTTTGCCTTTCTCTCTTCCTCCTTAACTATTTAGGCATAAGTATCTAGAATTGTGATATATATACTAATGAATACAAAACACTCTTGGTTCTTATATATCCATATTGACAAGTGCATGGCTTGTGCAATTTGTTCCAAAACGACAACATTTCTTTTTAGTCACAAGCCTTAGATGCTTAAGATAAGCAAAAAGAGAACACGGGAAGGCGAGAGAGAGAAACACGAACAAGTAGAGAAGAGCATGCCAATCCACTCGGATGCCAATTGGACATTACTATAATGCAGTTCCACTTCCCTGCCCTTGGCAGTGGTCTTGCCAGCAGCCACAAAGACGCCCCCAACCACACCTGCAGGTCTGACTGATTTCCTTACATGAGAGAGAGCCACTGACCTGCATGTATGGGTCAGAGTTTCATCCATCCCCTGCATGGTTTAGTGGTGGAGAAGGGATAGTTAGCAAAGATAGTTCTGGCTCACCCCTGTAACAGGATTCTTGCTGTTCCAATAGATGTTTCTCTCATGACTAAAGAAAACCAAAATAAATCTGCTTTTCTACAGGGTCAAAAAGAAGAAATATAAGTTCTTGAAAAAAAAAATTATATCCCAATGAGGTTGCAATTTTTTATTGTATACCTACATTTCACAGTGGTATTTTCATTGTCCCTATTCACTGACATGATCCCAGCCCCAGCAGGAGGTTAGCTCTTGATTCAAGGAAAAGGGAGCTTTAACATTCATTTTAATGGGAACCTTTATTCATTTTTAGTACCAGCACTGTTAAACCAGCTTCACTTAATTATGGGAGAAGAAGCAGGTTTAGAATCCCTGGAGGAACTTGCTGATTTTTTTTCTCGGACTTACCCTCTTCATCTTCTCAAAGGCTCCTCCCTCAGTCTTTTCATTTTCCTTGAGAGTGCTTATTCTTATCCTTAGAAATGAGCACATCTTGGCAAGATCATTTGACTACTATAAATGGTGTCATCTTTTTTTTTTTTTTCCCCCTTCTTCTTTTCTACTGTCTTTTCCTCTGTGGATTGATTGTTAAATGCAGCAGGTTTTACACAGTGGAAAGAATGGAGCACATGAACCCAACAGTTGTGTCTGCTTGTGTTCTAGGGATACGTCTTGGATATGTAACATATGAGATGCATCAGGGTAAAGTCACAAGGTAACTGCAGTAAAATGCTGTATTCCTCCTGCTTACGTCATGTTTTGTACTTGAAACCATATTAACTTCTTCGAATTCAAAAACCAGCATAAGATTGAAACACGCCATGGTTCTCTAAGAAACAGTCACCTTACTATACATTAGGCTTCTGCCATATGAAACTTGTGTACCTTGCAGTTTCTATTATGCCACTTTTGAATATCTATGAGTGTTGGCCTGAAACTAAATGAAGGTTTTGGTCTCTGAATGATTTTTGAGCACATTTCAAGTCACTTACAGATCAAGTCTTTTAAAACTTTGAATGGCAGAGAGAAATGCCTATTAATTTTAGATGGCTATTTTTTATACTTTTACATGTATAATTGAATCTATAATTTCCCCTTCTACTGAAAAAAGCAGTCCAGAATGCACCTACATGTTTTTGATCCTTTGAAAAAAATATTTGTAAACTGAAGGAACCTTACTAAACTTTAAAATCAAGTTGCTGTGTACAAAGAGTGCTTAATTTCTATACAGCTTTTTAATAGATGCTGTTAGAAGCATGCAGAAAATCTCTAAAGCCCTGCTTCCACCTAAGCATTCATCGGTCCATCCCAAGGTGTGTCTTTACATGAAGACAGATAGAGTGGGGCCAATGGAAAGAGTTACTGAGGTTGAAGTCTTCAGGTACATAACTATCTCGCACCTCTCCAGCTACTCGTATGTATAAGAGAAAGCTGCATTTATAAAGAAATTAATACCCTTATTCCTGTAAGGAAAAAGAATGTCTTTATTGATAATAACTACTCCTAAATTGCAATTATGTAACTGTTTTACTTAGAAATCGCCTCAACAAAATTGTTATATAACAAGGAAAAAATCTGTGTAGATTAAGGGCATATGAAGAGTGGATTTTTTTTTTCCTTTGCTCATCCAGCCACAATATGGGAAAAATGTAATTTCAGTTGCACCAAAAAACATATTGCTCAATTTTTTGGTTTTTATAAACATTTCTGACCCCTTCAAATTAGGTCAATTTCTAAACAAATGCATCATTTGAATGTGAAGTATCAGAATTTCATTTTGGAAATACTTATTGTTTCATTGTTTTTGTCCTCCAGAGTAAGACATTCTGCCATTTGCTGGAAAATGTCCCAAATTCACAAATGTTTTCAGATTCTTCAAAAATGAGGTTTGGAGTAATATTATTTTTGTCAGAGAATATTATTTTGGGAGGGGGAAGGGGTGGGGAGGGAACAGAACAAGGGTACACCTACACCTTTTTTAAGAGATTACAAAACCTTAAGATTTAAGAGATCACAAGGCCTGAGAATTTTTTCACTTAATTTATAGTAATCCACTCAGAAAGGATTAAGTAATTCAAAACAGGCAACCCTACAACAGAAATACAAAAGCCCTCTTTTCAGTTTACACAAAATAAATCAGTTGTAGGAATATTTTATGTAAGGTGTATAACACTGAAGCATTAAAAGAATGTCAGGTCTTTAGAAGACATAATTAAGGAAGAATACAGGCTTAACTGGCAAAGCACATGTGTGTATGAGAAGATCCTAATTAAAAGGAAGAAAACTTGCTCGAAGTTACATGTACATGTAAATACCTTGAGAAAAAAAGGCTTTAAAACATATTTCTCCCGCCCACAAACTCACACCTGCTAATACTTTGTAGAATTAGTTGTATCTCCAATACTAGCCTTCAACAGCAAGTTCCAAGGCCTAATTATATATTTAATTATCTATTTTTTGTCAACTGATCTACATCCAAGAATATTCAACAGCATGTCATCTGGGATCAATTCTTCAGCAGTGATTTTATTATAGTTTCTATATAATGTTACTTTGGTATATCCACCCTGTTCCCACCCCTGAGCATATGGCCTCTCTTTTTTTAAAGTATTTGAATTGGAGAAAAGTACCAGCATTAAATATGAATCTTTTGGCTTTTAATGGTTGCCAATCCTAGAGTTGTTTGCAAATGTTTTTGATATCAATTTCGCTTCTGTACCACAAGTGCTTTGTTAACATCTGCCCTGCAGCAGACGATCATTTTTATTTACTGATTTATTCATGTATCTATATTTTGGTGTGAAAACACAGTCATAACTCTTGGTCTTTAATCTACGGAAGGACTAGAGCAGAATGAAATGCAGTCAGTCATGCTTTGCACTTGAAAGGAACAACACCATTATTTCTTTGTTTTCCGTGGTAATCCTAGGTATAATAGGTAGAATGGCAAAAATAAATTGAGGTCTTTGTTGAAATTCTTCCTCCCTCAGCCAAAGAGCCATGCTTTCTCTCACGTACGTCGTCTATCAAATGTTGTTTAAGGATCTTTTTGCACCAGCTGCTATTCTGTTTCCTTTTTGCTTCAGCTAAGCTCTCTAAACAATTTGATGAGCATGAAGAATGATGCCAACCTGAAAAATCCTGTTTTTCGGATTTTTCTACTGGAGTTATCTGTTCGTGAAGCACCACAACAGTGGCTGTATTCGCTTTTGGGGCAGTGAGAGCTGACAGCCCCATTATCTCATGTTTCGGAAGGGTCAGAAGCAGGTTTGTGGAAGTGCATGATTTTTCTGTTAGTCCCTTCATTTGTTACCTGTTTATAGTTATATGAACACAAAAATTTGTTAATATTTACAATCTGATGGTGTAAATGACTTCACATGGTCCAGGAAGGGCAATATCCAGTTCATGAGATGCATTTTCAGAGAAGACTCCCCATTCCCACTAAAGACTTCTGCTGTTAGCCTTGAGTGGGCTGGATATTTAACTTCATTGTTTGAAGCTGAAACGGCCTATTGATATTAGGCTTAGAGCTTCTTCAATTTAATCAGTTCTGTTATTCCTCTGCTTGCAATCAATTGAATGAAATTAATTAATAATCAATTAATAAAACAGAAAATGTAGAGAAGGAACAGATAGGCCCAATCATCCTTAACCTCTGCCACCTCAAGTCTGACTCTTATGAGCATAGAATTTTCTAGGTTGGAAGGGACCTTAAAGACCATCTAGTCCAGCATTTCAGAAACTGATGAGTTTCCATGAACTGAATAATGGTGCAATATTTTAGAAGGTTTTACTGGCACAGGGTTTAAATAAACTGCATAAATATGTGGCTATATGGGTGATCCTAACAGATCTTTTGAGGAGAGGGGGTGTTCAAGAATAAATGACAACAGAAAAATTTTCCCCAAAACCCATGTAGAATTGCAGTAAGAAAGCAAGCACATATTCACCAGGACTGAAAATGTTCACACTTTGATAGCACAAAATGTATAAGCAATTATGATCAAATTTTCCAGAGATCCTTGGCTGATACTTATCTAAAATACTCAGTCCAAACCTTGGCAGCCATTTTTAACTATATCATCTATTGGTTGTATCACTTCAAATTTCCCATGAGAAGCCTTCATCGAAATCATACGCCCTCAGAAAGACAGATGAATAAAAAAGCTTGTGCAAAATCAGAATAACTCATATTCTTATTGATAATATTCTTATTGATAATCTTAGAAAGGAGAAAGGAAACTGATTACGTGAAACAATAATAAACGATTTCACTTGTAAGGCACTGGCATTCTGGCAGATTTTATGGGAAGAGAAGGCAATTTTGGTGCTGTCTCTGCCAGTTCAACTGATAAACAGAAGACATGGCACTCTCTCTCATCCGTGTGGAAAACAGTATCAATTGTGTACTGTACAATTCCTTTCCAGAAGGAAAAATGCTATAGTTCTTAATTTTGATGTATTCTGAGCAGAGATTTATGACATTAAATATTAATTTAATAGTCCCTCACTAGTAATGCATAAGTATGTTTTTAAGAGCTAAGGTCACAGAGGTAGAAGACAGACAGTAATTTATGGTTTTCTAATCATATGGTACTAGAGGAACATTTCTTTTGTTTCAAGCAAAATAACATTTTTATTGTAACCCAGTCTAATGTGTAGCTTTTATCTACCTATGTATGGATATATTTATCTAAATAGGTATATTAGATGCAGCTTGTCTTATGAGTGACCTGATCCTACAAAGACTTAAGACTTATGCATACGCTTTATTTTGTATGGTTGGTGTGACCAAAACAATGTCACTGTCACATGCATAGTTCAGTCTATGTGTTAACCATGGCAATATAGAAGCCCTGATCTGCCTTTATTATAGAGAGTTGGGAAATTTCACCTTTTTTTTTTTTTAATCAGAAAATTTAGGTAAATTTAAATCAGAAAATGTAGGTGAATTTAAATCAGATTTTCTGTATTTACCATTTTCAAAAAGGCTGGAATTTCTGGTGAGAATGAGAATCTCCAAGACTTAAAGTTAGGTGAAACATGCAAAAGCGGTTTACTGAATTATGTTTACTACATTAGACATCTTCAGGAGACAGAGAAGATGGCATGAACACTGATAAAGAAAGAAATCACTGAAGTACTGATGTGAGGATGTGCTATTGGAGCCCCATATGTAGAATCTAACTCAGGCAAGAGAGGCGGCTCAGCCTGGGAGATAAAGCAATGTTTTATGTGAGATGCTATAAGGCTTGGGTTTAGATATACTCTACAGACCACTCATGACTGTTAAGTGTAGACAGCTTGGAAAATGCTTGCTGGATTACTTTCATGAAACAGAAATACTGTTTCTTATTCAGCTGTTGTGACTGTGTCTATTGTACCTGCTCCATTTTACAGTGAATATTTTTACATCCTTTATTGTTATAACAGCAGGGATAGATAATTTTTTTTTCAATTACTGGAAAAGTTGCTGAAAGTGTACTTACAAAGTGACCAAAATTGTTCACACCAATAAGTGTAATTTGGCAAATAATTATGACTGAAAAAATATGGAAGCAAATAAAAAGACCTGAAATGTTTCATTTCAGAAACGCCAACTGCTTATTTTGACATTTTTTTTAATGAATCATTTTGGCTTTTCCTTTCAAACAACATTTTTCATTGGTGAGTAGTCTATATTTTTTAAAGACAAAATAATTAGAGGTACATACTCTGAGAACAAAATGCAACATTTCAATGAAAAGCACACAGAAAAAGTCATTTTGATTTCAATGTAGTGGAAAAAAATTTCCCCTTAGTTTTTATTGTAATTATTTAACTAAAAGAATCATATTTTCCTCTGCTGTATTTATAATGACTGTAGATGCCAATAACCCAGTTTATGCATATCAATTTAGATCCAGTTACATTTTGGAAGGACAAAAAAACCCCGTAACTGTGTGACAATGCAATTAATATGATTTTTCAATGCTCACAGGTAGCACAATGAAGTAAAGGTAGCTACACCACGTGTGAATATGACTAGCCTAAGCAGGTCCTGATAATTGAAGTATATTAGAACAAGAAATGAGGCCAGAGCTCTGAAAAGGCCTGCCTTATTTCACTCCATCCTTTGATAGATGTACAAGGTATGATGAGGCAGCTTTGTAAAAAAAACACGTCATGATAAGGACCTCATCAAGTGCCCACAGAGTTCATTGAAAGACTGGCTTAAGGCCATCCTATGTGTATAGATATAAGGGGAGGCATGGGCTTTCTTTATTTCCTCGAGTCTTGGAAATCTGCTGAAGAAGCAGATTGGGACAGCAACAGGAGCAGAAAATCTCTTGTGTTCAGAAGTGAGTATCTGGAATACATGTTTGAAACACACCAGAGCCCCACTTCTGAGCTTTGGCATGGAAGTGTGACACGCATATCTCATAAATTGGGCAAAGACGAGTTAAGATACATGGCATGATTCCAGGGTGTACAAGTGTTAACTATTATAGAAGCTGTGCTGATGCAACAGAAAAAAAAAAAAGATTTGGACCATGTTCTTTCACTTATTTTTTTCTGAATTAATGTAAAGCTGATCCAGTGAAGCTACACCAAGCATCCATTGGCCCCTGGTTGCAGCGTAGAAACCCTCAGCCCAAAATTCTCCCTGTGAAATGATGGGGTTCAGGGACATTGTGTCAGGCCTTTGTACAGAAGACCTCTGTTACACCAGTCAGTTAAGAGCACTGCAAAATTTAAACTTTTTTCTCCTATATTATGGCAGAAACCTGATTATTTTGTAACTGCTTATGCAAACACCTCTATAAATTGAAATGGCTCTATTCCCCCTGGGGTTATCAGTAGTGAATTAAAGATTGCATGCGCCAACTTTTTCACATTTGTGTGAAAGGAAAACAGAGGGGGAAACTGAGGGGGTTAGTCTTAATAAATTAGAGCTAAATAAATATTTACCAAGTTTGATTCTGCCATCAGATCATGGCCAATACTTAGTGCAAGGTGACTGCAGGACTGATGAAAATATCCAAGCAACATTCATCTGTTGTTTTTTTGCCCATTTTGAAATGTATCATAGAATCCAATTTCATGGCACACTTTGGTTTTATATGTATCCCCTCCCAGCCATTTTTGGTCACTTGTGACACTTTCATTTCTCATATGTGTTTCTAAAATATAATGCTTAGTTTCCCCATTTAGCTATGCCTTTATGCAAAACTATGGCAGAGATTTACTGCTGCAGCAGCTACTTTTTGACTCTATCAGGCAGCCAGCTATTTTCTGCAAAATCCTTCCTGTTACAGGATTCCAGACTACCCATAGATCACTCCAAACAGGAATGCAAACATTCAAAACCAGGTATCCTGGTAGCAAAAAGAACTTCTTGGTTGTTCTCCATCTAGAATTCAGCTGGTAGTTAATCTGCTTCATTCAGAGTAGACAACTAATGATATTAAAATACCCATATTGGTGCATATGTGTAACTTTCTGGTATTTTATATGAGTAAAAATGCACTGAATTAGATAAAAAAAAAAAAAGTAGAAGAATGATTTTTGCACCATTCACCTCAATGTAGGGTTACTATAATTCACAGAATTTGCAGCTGCTTGTGGATGATGAATTCATGCGTTGTAAAATGTAGCACCTTATACTGACTAGCTTCAGATTTTTGCAAATGAAAGACGTTCATGTCTGTTTCCTTCCTTTGGCTCCAGACCACTTCTGAAGTCAGCTGAAGGTTTTAGGCATAATCCTTGGGGTAATTAGTGGATGGAGCCCCAGCAACACAGCAGATCTGGTTTCAACTTTTCAATGGCTGAGGCAGCTTCTTCCTCTTGGGGCGAAGCAGAGCACAGAGCTAGAGAAACTGCACCTTCCCACCTACGGACTGCATCCCTACAACACAACCAGCTGCCACTAGGAAGCCTTACAAAAGCACTTGGCAATGCAGACACAGTTTTTGGCTAGCCTCCTTTTGGAAGTTTAGGACAGTGTTCCATCATAGACTATTATATGACTCCATGGAATTCATGTAACAGATGATAGCTTTTTTAAAAGTTCAGAAGCTTAACAAGGAGTTCCTCTCCCACAAAACATAACCTTCCAGGAAAAAATATTAACAACAAGATAAGAAAAACTCAAGAAGTTCACTCAGTTCTCACACAGATTCTACATAAAGATTCCATGTTTCAGGATGACAGGATTGACACCAAGAGGAAGTGTCCTGTATCATATACAAGGTGTTCTTGGACTTAAAAAGCATAGGGGTATTCATCTTTTGAAAAGTAAATTTATTGTCACTAGTAAGTATTTCCTTCATAGACAATGGAATGGAAAAGGCATTTCTTTAGTGCAGATCATCTCCTCCTAAAGAGGACACCTAAAATAGGGTACATGAACATACCCATAAAAGCATCTGCTTCTCACTTTGAACATTTAGAAAACCCACGCTAACTAGTTCAAGTGTAGGCATTTGCATTATAGGCATATAAATTAGGGACAGTAAAGTGCAGTCCTTATGAATATATTTTGGATTGACACATCATAATATGTGCAAGTCATTTGCATATGAAGATTATGTCTTTTTCTAATGAATAAAGTATGCATCTGAACAGACTTTATGTGACTTGAGACAAGCTTAATGCCCTCTGCCCAGGTGTGAAAAGAAAACTGAAAAGTGTTTGAGCATGCTTTAACTGAAAGCTAGTGCAATAGCTTACAAGGCAAAGGGAAAAGGTATCACGCATTCTTTGACTAACTCTCTCACAACCCTCTTTGGTCACTGTTGGGTACACGCATTGTGGACTGTGCAAGAATGCCAGTTGCAGGCACCAGGCATGTAACCCAGACTCAGAACAGCTGCGGGAGGGAAAGTGCAGAATTTTATTCCACCTGGTTCCCAGCACTAAATCTTTGAGCAAGTGAAGTACCAACTCCAATAATTGCCAGTCACAGAAGTGACTCCAGTTTGCTCAGATGCACAAGCAATACAGTAGCTCTTGCTTACTTATTTCCACTTAACTGAAGTTAGATTCCTGTCAAGTTTTTTTGTCTTATTTTGTGGTCTCATTAGAGCATAAACACCATTAGCACCAAGCAACAAACAACTGAGACCAACAATTTCATGTACAAGTGACTAACAGCATGGCGTTGAAACCTTGGAAGCTCTAATAACTATCAGTCTACTTGCCATGTGGAGGTTTTCTCTGACACAAATCCCAAACATAACTATGTATATGCAGCTTTGGTATATGCATCTTTTAAAATTACACACTTTCAGGGGTGTCAGGCTCTACAGCACACACAGGCTTGTTTGGATGTCAGTATAATGGTGTGTGCTGGTACTATTTTCTCCACATGTATACAGGTGCCCATGAGTTTCTGTCTAAAATCTCTCTTTCCTGAGATTTGCCTGTAACTAATTATAAAAATGGTGCTACAAACCCATTTTCCACTCTGAGACTTCTCTTTTCAAAGGCATCCATCTCAAATGTGACATCTGGATGGCATTTTCTCTGTTTTCTGGCACCCACTAGGGAAGTAATTTACAAAACATACCCCTATATTTTTAATCCACATGAAAAACCCTTTAGTTCCACTGAAAGATGAAGTTTATGAGAGAGAAACATTGTAGAGACCTATGCACACTGACACACAATCACAGTAATTTTTTATTGATCAACTGATTTCTTTTCCAGCTTAATGCCATACACAAAAACTTCTGGCATGACACTGAGTTGTAGCTCCTGAACTTAAGCCATATAACACTTGTCAGGTTATTATGAAAATTTTATACCATATCAAACAGTAGTGATTCAGTAACAACTGACGTCACTGATTGTTTTAACATCTTTTCTGGATTTATCAAGAGGGAACATTTTCCCCATTTTACAATAATAAAGATTTATATTGAGATGAGCAATAATATGTCTTAACATACTGAGAGAGTGGAGACATTTCTTATGGAAGAGAAAAACCTAAGTAACAAAGAAACTACCAGGAAGCAAATTTATAATTAAAGAAACTTACCAAACTAACATCAAACATGGCGATGTTTCACAGGCATCTAGTCCTCAGCAGTCGTTCTGTAAGTTATGATATCAACTTAGCAGAGTTAAGGCTAGGGTGTTTGGAAGGGGCGTCATGGTTGAGATATTTTAAAAGAGGTAGTGAAAAATAAAAACCTAATGGAAAATTTCAGAGGACTTAATGAAAGCATATTTTCTAAAGGAGGGTTTGATCAGAATATTGAAATTTATGCTTGTAATTAATTCCTTAGGTACTTTTATGATCATTGGTGACCAGAAGCTTGAGTTCTTTTGACAAAGCTTGTCTGAAAAGTGTGTCAACTTTAGCAGAAAAGATCTTCTGTTGCCAAGATAAAGAATTAATTAAATATTGCCTCAGAAAGATGTCTTGGTTGACTATTATAGCTACTTAAGTGTGCTCTGAAGTCTTTTATCCCATTACTATTTATGATCACTGCTTACTCAGCAACCTAAAAGGTAGACCTAGAAAAGAATTAAATATATAATATTGATGTTTCCATATATGCCATATTCCACCTAGAATTAATGCTAAATCAGTATCTTGACACAGTAGTTTAAAATTATTTTGTTATGTGCATCACGCCAGATGCCTATTTTCATTATTACAATTTGGGTCATTTCTTCTCATGCATAGCAGCTAAAATCTTTATTATTTAAGTCATATTAATTTAAAAAAAAAAAAAAGATTTTTTTAATAATGGTTTCTCACTGTTCAAAGTACTGACTACAAAATTTCCAACTTCCACACAGTGGTGATAAGTGAAAATAAGGAAGTGTTTTAATCATAAATACTACTGTGTATGCCTGTGTAAAAACTGTGAGTCTAATTTATTTTCCTTATGATGAAGTAGTATGTGGCCAAATTACAAAATTACCAGTTTGAAAATGAAATTGAATGTCTAGTGCCACTTAATGGCCATATGTATGAGATAAAGAAGGGCAGTTCAAGAATTCAGTTTACATTCCTTTTGCAATCATTGTGCTAGAAAGCCAGAACTAAAAAGCCATTGCAGGCATTAAAGTGTCAGCGTTAAGTTAGTCTTGATATTTATCATACCTCTGAAACCATACTGATATAATTTTGAAGCCACATCAGTAATAAGCATAATCTCTAGTTTGGATATTTTAAGATCTATCCAGGCTGTAATTTACATTGCCATCGCCATCAGTTATATCACAGTTGTGTACAGGACTTCAGAATAACTGTAGGAAATATGAGTGCATACTCAAGCACTGTATAGAAAAACACTATTCACTGAGACCCATGGGAGTTCATGCCAGGTCACCTTACCCAGCACGGAGGAAGGGGTGCCTGACACCCAAGGGCCAGAACAGAGACAAAACTTAACTTAAAACTCCATCCCTTGAAACTCTCATAGGAAACACAAACTTGAGAACCAAGCAAAACAGAGAGGTTTAGGACCCCAGCCCTACAATGGACCATATTTTTCAAGCACTCTTACAACTTCATATAGTCATAGAAAAGACAGTGCTCCTCTCCCCTATCTCCCCCTCCCCCCCCCCAGGTTATAGTCTGAATTATATTTGTTGCAGAACTGGTGCCTATAGAAAGTAAACCTCTTAGGTAAATTCTTTGCTAGATGATAATCACTTCTGTTCATCATCCAGCTTAATGTGACTAGATTTTCTTGATGGAACCTCCTTTTTCACCTTTCCGTAGGAATGTGAGGTAGGGAGCATGAAGCAACCCAGCAGAAGAAATAGTCTAAGAAAAAAAGCATAAGAAAAAATAAATTATGTTTAAGCTTTTCTGTGCTTCAAGCTGGGAAGAGATGTACACACATACTTTTTTTAATGCAGATAATGTTGATGTAATTTGAGATTTCTCTTTCACTTAGTAACATTTGTATATAATTCTCACATTTTCAGTATCTATGTCATTGTAATACCATGCTAATTTGTGCTTGGTCTCTATATTATGAATCACTTCATTAGATCTTAGTGAAAAACAAGACTGACCCATGTTTGCATTCCCATGGCTTTGGGAAACAGCTTTGGAATATGCATGCAGGCTTCTCAGTGGCTTTGCTTGCTTTTGTCTTCTCAAACTCCTAGTAAAGGAGATTTTTATACACTGCTCATTGTTTCCTCTATGTATGTACAACATTGTACCAATATTACTCAACAATTACAGACAACTTAGTGTACGCTAGGAATGTCTGATCTTTGTCTTCTCTTGCAACTTGAGTCTATACAAGTTTGTCTGACATGTGAACTGTGCAAAATCTTTCCTGAGCTTTTTTCCAAGCTCTGGTTTTGTCCACGGGAATGTACGGCATTCTGTAACTTCAGATGTGAAGATGTTTGTTATAACAAGGACAGAAAAGCAGAAACCAAAAGCTTAGTGAAAGAATTTTGAGATTTATTTGTTAAGACAACTAGCTAGCCAGCACTCTAATCTCCTTCACTTATACCAATTGTGAGAATAAAAAATATGATAATAAAACCAGTTTATTCATAGAAAACTTTAAAATAATAAAAACATCTTTTCAGATACACATTAAGGTTTGCTATGTTTTACTGATACCATGTGTGTTCATTCCAGCAAACTTCATCTGGTTACCTGAAGTGATTTAATAAATCACTGAATATAATTTCTTGATAGCTACACAAATGCAGACATGTTTGGAAAGTGAGGTATACAGTTTTAATTAATTTTTTTTTTGTATGACTATGGTCCCTATGATTAAGGTGAGATAAGAATTACTTCCAATAGGTTGTATGATGGATCCCATCATATGGTGTTGACAATAAGGGAAAACAAGGGATATCATGGTCTGTGACATCACAGGTAACACTACACATAGACCGGTGTACTGCTCAGGTGACTGCTGGAGGAAGGAGTTGAGTTATTCCCCAAGAACTGTATCAGGAATCTTTTCATCCAGTCAAGTGACATGCTTATCACTGAAGCATGTTCCCCTAGAAAATTATTCTTGCTTTTATTTTGAGTTCAGCATTTTATTTTAATACTTCATTAGTAAAATAAGTAAAATATCACTAATCTTCCAGGAAAGCTATTGGACTTTCTGATGAACATTCATGTAAAAAGACAAGTACCTATGGTTAAGACTTTGTAAGTAGACATTATATGTTGCTTTGATACAAATCAATCATATAATTTGGAAATGGGGAATGTTTTTTGGCTACATGTGCATTACCTGAGCAACTTCAACATTAGAACAAGGTATCTGATTCTGTAGCTGCAGATCATTCCCACTAGGGAACTGAGAATTGTACATTGCTGTGTCGATCACTTAATATTGAGGGTGCTCAAGAGTTTGCAGAATCTGGATTGAAGGGAAGAGGTTTATATTATTTTCCCACTCGCCACATCTTTCCTCTCATGTTAGAAGGTGACTGTACCAGAGAACATTTACTAGGATATCTACAGATGAGTTATAACACTGCTTTCGGTGAACACTGCTATTGTACAGTAGAAATCCTGTAAAGCTAGGATAAAAGCTTTGAAGATAAGAAAGATTACCAAAGGAATGTCATTATTTGGAGAGGAAGAAGTAAATGCACTACCATAAAAACCTTTTTCAATTGTTTTACATAAATGCATATAAAAACAGAAAGTGCCAGTATCAGCAGGTACTCGGCTTTTTCAGTTTTCAGGCGAGTCAGGGGTTTGTACTGATTTGGTCATGTCACTTTAGATCTTCATTCAGTGTAAAACAGTATTGTTTGCTGGAATAGGCGATAATACTTTGAAATATATGGAAAATGCCTTCTCCCCTCCCTTCCCTTCTTTTCCTCCCCACTCATCCCCCTTCCCTCCCACAGTACTTCCTCTTCTCTCTCCTCCCTTCACCCTCCCACTCGAGTTCCTTCCCTTCCCTTCCCTTCCCTTCCCTTCCCTTCTCATTTTTCTCCCTCTTCCTTTCTCTCTTCCCTTCCCTTCCCTCTCATCTTCGTTCTCCTCAGACCATTTTCTGGATAGCTCTTTTTAGAAATGTAGTCATTATGAAATATGAGTGTCAAGAATAATAGGCTTCATAGAATACTGTAATTCTCCATTAGAAAAATGATCAGACTGAATTTGAGTTTTCTTTCAGCCTTGCTGAGAATTGAAAGATTCAATATGTTTTTAATTAAAGCAGGCTAATGGAAGTCCAGATCATGCTCTCAATTCTGTCTTTTCTCAAAGTAGGGGAAATAAAAGGTATGCTACAACTGCTATCTTCCCTTCAAAATACAGAAGTCAGAAACTATATTCCAACTTGCAGCTCAGAGTTCAGTTCTCCTCCATTATCTAGAAGGAGGGCAGACAAATATCTGAGTGATCATCCTCAGCTTTGGTTGAAAAAATTCTTTGGAAAAGAGAATTCAGAAGGGATTTTACACCAAGAGCTGGAAAACTATTCCACATCTCCATCCCACATCCAAGACAGCTAAGTGTGGCAAGAGCTATGAGACATAAATTGTGAGTTGTGAATAGGGAAATCAAGCTTGTTCTTTGGTTCTCATTGTAGTGTAGGTGGGTAACAGGGCTATGCACGCCAAGTACTCTCAAATCAATTTGGTGGTGGTTCAGAAATATCCCAACCATCTCAACACAGATGAGATAATGGACTGGCTTGGGTTGATGGGACAGCTTGAAACTAGATGGCTTACTGGACCTCTGTAATACAGTAGTTAACTGATTGTTACAGGAACCCATCTGGTGGGAAATTTGGACCATTTTAGACCATTTCTATGCTTAAATGTGTTTATTAACATTCTGGATGAAGTGTCCCTGCTGCAGAAGTGATTTGCTATAGGTAGATAAAAATTTGTAAATAAATAGAAATAATTCCTCCTGGAACAGTTTTATGTCTGTAGCTGGGACATTTAAGTGACGTTTTTCATGTAGTTAAGGTGTATGAGTAGCAATGACTTATCAATGTGCGGTGTTGGTCATGTAGGACCATGGCCTGCTGGATTGTAAGAACTGATCAAGAACTGAGGTGTCTCTCCTGATTAAGCTGAGGATGATTCTGCAAGAACCCTTGCAACAGACACCCCCACTGCTATTAGGTAGTGACTGATTGTCCTGTTCGGAAAATTTGATTCCCCATGTGAGCCCAACCCTATGCCAGCATCTCAGTACAGAATTTTTCCTTGTAACAAGTACACTGTCCGATGTTCTGTCTGTGCATTAGTCAGAATCTGACTAAAGAAGAAAAGAGATGATTTCCTGAAGTCTTCTGGCTAGTAGACTTCACAAAACTGAAATAAACATGGCTTCCAGCTGCACAGAAAGCAGAATTAGCTATCAGAGATCCTCTCTCGCTTCCCTGCTAGCTCAGCTGGATTCCTTCTCCCTCTGCTGCTTGCTGTTTCCACAGCAAGCTGTGGTTCAGCTGGGACCACAGAATTACAGTAAACCCTTCCTGCCAACGTGACTTTGGAACCAACTGTAAGATACCTGATTTGATTCCACTGGCTTGTAAATCTAGGACTTTGACCACTAAACAACTTCCCCAACTTAACCTTTTCTTAGCTACTTTGATCTTTGTAGGCTTGGGATCCCTTTATTTAAGGAGCTAGGTTGTCCAGAAATGTATGTCTGTTTGTAATGAGATCCGTTTTCAGCTTTCAATCTGAAAACACAAACTGTCATTTAATGTAACTCAAGGCAGAATTGTTTTTTACTTTAAGAAAAATAAAAAGAACAGAAGCCCAGACAGCAAATGCAAGAGTGCTCAGAAGGCATGGGCTCTGTTAAACAACTTTCATGGCACATGCCAAAGCTCCAGTGCTTGTGGTTCCTATTTCCTCTCTCAGGATCCTTGCCACTGTGATTGCATGCATTCGTTAAGAAACACGGTATGTGATTTTTCACAGATGAGGGCAGAGTAGACATCCCCCATAGACAGTGATTACAGGTTATGCATAACTGCATTTATCAAGTACTTGAGGCTGTTGTGGAGTGCTTTAAACTTATATTTCAGGGTCATACTTTCCTTTCAGAGCAATCTCTAAAACACAAAAATATCAAATAGCCAAAATCAATAACTGGAATGGTTCTTTCCAGAAACTGCACCTTCATAGAGATTAGCTCAGCTTGGCCTCTTTTTTTGTGTGGATCATAATACTGTGCTATATTACAGTGCTGACAAGGCAACTGAAATTGAGAAGATTAATATGGTAGCAACTTGGCTGAATTCTAAGAAATATCAAGCATCTAAGCATCTCAATTTCTCCCTCTAGAACAGGAAATGCCTGTGACCCATGTGGGGCATCCTAGACTTCAGTATGTTGGGTCACTATTGAGCAGATGAGTCAAGAGAAAGCTAGAAGGTTTGCATTCTACTCGGCTGGAAACTACAGGCATGCTAGTGTTAAAGACCTAGGAGTTTTGGCACTTTATCTTAAGTAGAGCAATCATGAAGAGCTATGTACCTGTCACAGGAGGGATTCAAGGGGGATGCCAGAAAGACATGAAGTCAAAGCAGTAGTGCTTCCTCTCCACCAGCTTTGGACACCAACACCATCTGTACTGGGGGTATAATAAAGCAATTGCTGTGATCTCTCAGCAATGATTTAACTAAAAAGGAATTGAGGGATAAAAGAGAAACAGTTTTTTTAAAAAAATCATTTGGAGGAAAAATCACGAAGGACTTGATTTCCAGTCATGTGCCTTCCATGCCTTAACAGCATAAAAGGTCCTCAGAGTAAAGGGGGTTTCAGCGTGAACAGTGCACAAATCATGGCTTGCGTGTATTGTTTGAGAGCTGGTCTTACAGTCTGCTCTGGCCAATTTAATACATAGTGAAGTGGAGAATGCTTGGCATAAAAAGTAGCACCATCTGTTCTCAAAGCATGGATCCTTGTCTCAGGGAAGGGAGCTGCTGTTGTTTTTCATGCGAAGCTAGGTAGTTGCCTTTCCGGAGCTGCTAACCTGGAGTTCTCAGAGTATCAGGTACAGCAACAGTTTTATTATTCTCCACGCTGTTCCTTGTCTGATAAGGCCCAGAAGTTATTTACAGTTCAAATCACTCCAAGGTCACTGACTATTACAGTAGGAGAAGATATTGTGAGGCAATGCAGATTGCATGACATCGCAGTGAGTTGCTACAAGTAACTAGAATTTTCTCCAGGTTACTGTTCTGTGTGGGCCAAACTCATTAAAGTGAAGGCTGGACCAAAACTCCTATGAGGCAAGAGGTCATGAGCTGAGTTCAATGATAGTATAAGTAAAGTAGTTGACTTTCTTAGAGGTCATCTGCACTTATTCTGTCTCATCTATGTTGAGAAAATCCTTTCCTGACACTACTCAAGTCCTTATCCCTTTGTGGGTACCAATTTAATCACTTTTTGTGTAAGCACTGCTTGACTGCATTCGCTCTCAGACAATTCCTCATTTGCCTGTTTGATATCCATTCATTCTTCTTCTAACATCTCTTCTGACACTTTGTGCTGGAAAAAAGAGAGAGGGAAACTCTGGCTCACAAAGGTCACCTGAGCCTCGGAGACCTGTACATGTCCCCTTAGCCACATGGGGGGATCCAAGTTGGCTATACATACCATTGTCAGGGCTTGCAGCTTTCCTTCTCTCCCCCCATTTCCCACCAGGTCTGACTCGACTCCAGTACTTATTATTCCTCACCTCTTTAGGGTCACGGTCATGGTCCTGGAACATAATATATCTGCATCACTGGCATAATTATTGGCCACTTAAATTATTTTTTCACCACTGGTGTTATTATTAGCCACTTAAATCCTATGGAAACAGGATAATATAATCCCACTGCATTTTTCCCTCCATTGAGTAGATTTGAACTCATTCATCAATTTCAACAACCTTTGAAAGAGAGATACAGATTTTTAAAATTGTTCAATTCGTACAAATTTTGAGAAAATAATTAAGTCACAGAACAAGATCCTTTTGGTGCCTTTTTATGGTAAATGCTACCATTTAAGCACCCATCTTATTATAAAATGTGATGTGAAAATGTGAAAATCAGATTTCACATCTGATTTGAAAATGCACACATCAGAGAGTGTGATAAACGTTCATCCATGGCAGATATTTCACCCTAAGCTCAGAAAAAAAGCCAAAGACACTCAACCATGAGACAACACCTTACCAAAAATGTAGCTTCATCATTCTGGTGCTTTCAGAAGCTCCCATGTCGTGGTTTTCTCACTAGGGACCCTACCCATTGAGAAATCCCCTAGGATTCTGAGAAGTCTAGCCTACCACTCTGAATTTAATCTGATTTACCCATCCCATGGGTAAATAACCATGAATAAATGGAAAGATTGTGAGACAGCCAGCCATATGTAAATGCTGATAGAATAATAACTAATGCTAAAATGTACCAGTTCTCAACTGTTTTCTTAAACTAGTAGACAGGTTAACAAGCCTCAGTGTTGCATTTGGTATCCACACAGCGTAAGTGAGTTGGACTTGTTTTGCTACTTAGAGTATCAGAGGAGCTGCGCATAGTATTTTTAAAGTATTCAGAAATGTACCAATTATTATGGTATCAATTGCACTAGAAGATTATTAAGAGCCTTCTATCCTGAAGTTTTAAGCAAATTAATTAAGAGATCTGAACCCTCATGAGTCCAAAAATTCTTTATTGTTTAATACCATAATCTTCTTGTTATAAATAAGGGGTCCAGTCATACAACATAATCCAAAGCCTTTTGCAATGCATAATCCAGTGAAAAGACTCCAGTTTTGGTTCAAAGTTGGCTAAGCTATTTGTAGCAGGTAGGGACAATAGCAGGATTTTAAAGCAGTCGGCTGTTTGAAAGATCCTCTGATAGAAATTTGTGAAGGAGAGCAGTAGTTCACTGCCTAGGCAGGACTTTGTGAAAAGGAAGCCATTCACATTTGAGGATTTAACAAGAAGCCTCTCTGAAATGAGGGTTTTATAGGCTGCATGTCGGGAACTGCAACACCGTGTCCAACTTTTACCTCCATTTACATAAGTTTAAATACAAATAAAATCCCAAATCATCATAACAGCAGCATCTGAGGATGAAGCACAAATAAGCCAAAGAAGGGCGGACAACTATCATTAATATTCATTGATCTGTGTTGCCAATCATGACTTTTAAAATAAGGGTGGAAAGTCAAACGGAGTTGTTTAATTGGGCAAATAACTTCACTGCTTCCTTATGCTGCTGAAAGGAAATTCAAAGGATTTCCACATATTAATCTTTTAATTAAGCCAAAGGAAATCCTTGGATGATGAGAAACAGTTACAAAGTGGATTTTACGGATTGCCTCATGTAAACTGCAGGACTAATCCAGGGATTCAAACACGGATGTCACATCCTGGCTAACCGTCCATTCAACTGGTACTTAAATTCATCCTGCAGTTGGTTACACTGAAGGATATTCAGCGTGGCTTTTAATGCACTTATGTAGATAGATAAAGTCTCTATCAAAAGCCTCTTTCAGACATTGACAGAACAATTATATCTGCTCTTTGGACTTCTTCATTCTCTTTTTCTGGTGCTCTTTACTTTCTCCAGCCTTTCACAAAGGGATGTTCACATGCTGATATGTAAAAGCAGTATGTCTATCTGGACCTTTAAAGGCTTGTGGAAGATGTGCCTAAATGCAGCAACACCAGTGTAATCCATACTATGAAGGCTGCCAGTTTTTCATTGATCAAATATACCATGTTCAATAAGGCAGTTCTGCAGCTGGCTTCATAACTCCCATGAGGTCCTTTATAATGTTGCTAGGAACCTGTCCATAAAATATCATTGCATAATTTGCCAGAGAAAAACAGTGTGTACAATGCTCCAAACCAAATTGGTTTGGCTTTGTTGTTTTCTTTTTTTGTGTGTGTGTGAGGTTTTTTTTCTTTTTTTTTGCTTTGTTCCCTCAGCGTGCCTACTGTTGACTTTAGCTGGCTGAATGTTCTTCAATGGCTTTCAGACTGATTAATATTAAAAAGTATTGAACTGGACGCTACTTTCAGATAAAACTTAGAAACACCTATAAAAAAAAAAGCCTCATGATTTCAACTGAGGGTTTGTGCCAATCTTGTGAAAAAGTCATGCGTCAACAAGGAGTGATAATCTGATTTTTCTCACAAATAAATGCATTATAGGTTTTAACAAGCCAAAGTTTAATGGGGTAGAATAAATCAATCACAGTTGTCTCAGAAGAACTGAATGATACTTCCTCTGTTCTGTTTGTTGGGATTTTTTTAAATATTTCCACATAATTTGTCAATGATTCAATATTGTAAAAGGCTTTTGTGTTCCGATCAGAATAGAAGCCTACAGGAACTTTTATTCTCCAGAGCATAGTGTAAATAAAATTAAATTCAGGAAACAAAATAACTGTCATATTTACTCCCTGAGCCATTTGTACCTCAGCTATGTATAGACAAATGAAGGAATATTTAAGGGAATATATTAAAAAGAAGCAAAGTAGACAACACTAGGATTTGTCATGTATTATGTTCCCAGGGACAGAAATAGGTGACCAGTTTACAGATAGCTTTGCTTCATCTCTCTCCCTTCTGCCTCTCCAACACATCTGCCTACACTAGACACTGTGAAGAGAGAGGGCAGTGAATAAGTCAGTCATTCTGACCGTCTCGCAGGGGAGAAAGCACATTGCATTTTATGGGCAAGTTTATCACTTTTCTGCTGACACATCTCAACAGGCTTTACATGAGAAGGAAATGAGAGCTGTGTGAGAGGCAGCCTGGGTTGGGAACACTGGTCCAAGGCTTGTCTTCTCCACCCGGCATTGCTCAGTGACCTGCATTGCCTCCACTGCTCTGAAACTAGCTGGTAGGGTTGGACTGTGGCATGGTAGTGACCATTTTTTCTCACAAGTAGATGCATCCTAGGTTTTTAACCAGCCAAATCTTTAAGGCAACTTAGTGAGGGGTGAGAAAAAACCCAACCGTTCAGAGGGACTGAACGATCAGGGTTTTGCTGCACACTCACATACAGACACATGGTGTGATACATGTGTAAAATGACTGTTTAAATCAGCCCAGCTCATTCAACAACAAATGAAAAGTTGTTGTATCATGTATTCCTCCAAAGGTTTGCTCTAAAGTCTTAAGACACCTACCCAAACTCCAACAGTAGATTTTGTGGCCAGACTTTTTGTACTTGGCTGACTATGGCTGGACTCCTAAATCCGTATTTTGGCAGCTAGCTAAGAACTGACAGAGCATGAGTAAACCTCACTGCAGTCATCGGCTTTGAAAACCAGGCCTCCTTCATTTCTGTGCTGAAAATGGACTTAAAAGCATTCATTTAAGCTTGTCTAAAGGTTTTACATTAACCATAGATTAAACAGAACTGTGAGCCAGCAACGATAAAAACGAAATTCATTCCCTGCCCTGACCAGCATTGCTTTTTCTCACTTAAAAGACCTGATTCTTTGTTTTGCACGTGTCCCCTGAGCAGTTCTTGTGTTTTTAGAACCCAGGCTTGTTTATTTCCTGCACCTTTCAGAGCTGCGTTGAACTTGTGCATCAGCTAGGGCTTATGCACTCAGTGGCAAAGACAGGCAAGTAGAATACAGCAAATTTTTTTAATCCTCCTGCCTTGTAATCAGTGTAGCAGCTTTTTCAGGTCCTCAATTGTCTGCATTCTTGTGGAAGGCGTACCACAATCAGAAACCACTTTCTTTCTTTCTTTACCTCAGTCCAAACAAACTCAGCTTAGCTGGTCATTTTTTCTCTCTTCAACCAATATTAACTTTAACATACATTGCTGCCTCCTCAAATGTTTGTTTCACTTATTATTTCCTTTGTGTTATACCCCAGAAATGCAAACTTCTAATCTACATCTTGCTTTAATTCTACTACACTTCTTAACACATGTGATTCTAATTCAGCACCCTTATTTTTGGAACTTTCTAACTTTCCCATGCAACTCATTTAGATGTCATTCATCATTTTCTAACTAATTTTTATTTCCCTCTTTATATCCCTCTTTCCCAATCAAGAGGAAAACACAAGAAAAAAAAAAAGAAAAGGATAATTCTAATCAAAAAAGTCAGTCATTTATTTTCTAGTGGGTCTTCATGTGAGGCAGGCCAAAAGAAAAATGTCTGGTTTAAATGATGGAAGCATCATACAACATTCACGCAAGTGAAGTGGCATGTTTGCCTTGCAGTTGCCTCATTTAACCTTTTCTTCTGTCTGGAAGGACAAACAGAAAGTTGTGTGTGAAAACGAAAGTAAAAAGCACCTTTTCCTTTAAAATCTTGTACTGGAATGAATGTTAAATGCCACCTCCCGTCTCCTGAAAGCAAGCGTCTAGCAGGCAGACAGCCATTTCAGAGAGCTGCACGCTTCATAGCAGCAGCAGCAAAACTAAGAAAGTTCCCTGCAGCTCAAAACAAAATAACAAAACCTCTATCTGTATAGGTTTATGTTAAATTGATGTTGTTGAGAACAGCCCGCGCCACCTTTAGCTTGCAGGGTAACATGCCTTTTCTGCTCACTGCAGAAAACAATACAAAGAATGAAGCAGCAATACCAGACTGCAAACAAAAAGACCCAGCAAAGAATGGGGAAGTGACTGACTGAAATTTTCAGAAATGCCCAAGGACTGCTTCAGTAGAGAAACACACACCGAGTCTGGCGACACATGAAAGAACTGACTAAAGATGAGGCTGGTGCCCATCTTCTCTATTTTCTCTTGGGACCTACAGGGCACAAACATCATTCCTGTGGCAGAAATGCTTATCCTAAGGGCAGAAATAAATTAGGCTTCCAGTGCAGTCACTGCTACAGGACGTCCCCAAGGCAAAGAATTGCTGCGAAGCAGTCTCTCTGTGGAAGTTTTCCTTATTGCTAATGAGTAATTACCCCTGTCCCCCTGACTGCCCCAGCCCTCGCACTGCGATGCCTGGCAGGAGGCTGGTGCTGCGGGAGCAGCAGAGCCAGGCTGGTGTGGGTGCTTGGGCAGCAGGGGAGATGGGCCAAGCAACCTCTTGGAAACAGCTGCCTGGGAAATGATATCCAAAGCGAGCAGCACAATGAAACAGAACTGTGCTTCCCCTCTCACATTTATGTTTTCCAGTCCTGTGGATTCATCAGCTGCATGTTGGAAAGCCTCTTGGTACTCACTGGAGGTGTTACTGTGCTGATGTGCCTCCACACCAAATATGCTGAGAGAATTCCTACTGTGAAAAAAATGAGCTAAGGACAGGACAAAGGAGCACACATATGTATTCCTAATAAGAATATAAACACCACAAGTCTGTGGGATGATACGTTTGAATCATATTGATTTGACAAGTTCCTGCTGGCAGTAAGAATGAAGGAGAAGTCAGTGAAGAGGCATGTGCATGTGCTTACAAATTATTTTTTAACCACATCAGATGGCCTCAAGCTTTGCTTCTAAGGACAACTATTTTTTAGCCCAAAATGTGCCCAAAAGGTTTGGCAGAGTAGCATCACAACTTGCAACTGTGCTTAACAACTGTCAGCAATGTATTCAGCAGATTCAGTCACGGACTCCTCGGTTAAAAGGAGATCCTCAGACTTCTTACTTGGTGGGTAACTTAGCCTGTGAAGACTAACAACTCCTGTCCTGGGACTCATTCTGGTGTTTTCTCTCATACCTGTTTTACCCTGCTGAACTGAAACTTTTTAACTCAAATCTTTAACAAAACTTACAGGCTTGATGTAAAGCTCAGCTATTTAGATCATTACCAAACCATTTACCCAACTCATGCAATACAATTATTTCATTTTACAGCTACTGAAGACTAAATTTTGAAAACTGCTGCAATTTTATGATGAGTTTAAACTGCCATAAATGAGCCCTACAGCCGATAAAAGCAGTCCTGCTTTGCTCCCAAACCTCGTGCTATTTCTGGCACAGACAGTCAGCATTCATTGTTCTGCTGTTCTGGGTCAAGGAGCCAAAGTCTGAGGCCTATTCAGAACTTAGGGTTGGTTCAATGATGCTGAGATGTACTTTTCAACTTCACAAAATTTCAGAAACAAAAGCATACATGGAGGAGGATAAGATGAAACCTTCTCTCAGATTTGGATTCAGTTCAGAATCCACTTAGGATGGCAACTGATGCATAACTTCATTTATAATCTCCATGCAACTAAGGTGCAAGGCAATATTTGTCTGTATATTTTTCTCTATTTATCCATTTGAAAAAATTTTTTACTTTCACCACTGATTTATGTTCAAAATCCTTTGTGATGACATACATCACTGACACAAACAAACATAATTTCCTATACTTGAGTTCAAAGCTCAAGTATAGTTCCCCCTCTAACCTCAGAAGTGAGACATACAGTCATGCAAAATTTAGAAAATCCTGTCATGGATAGTTATGTTAATTTTCGTCTAAGCATCTCAAGGAAGCCATCAACCATAAGCATATAAATACTCTGCAAACCTAAGGAAGTAAAAGTGAGGAATGCCATCTTTCTGATGTCTTTGCAAAAGCCTCACCAGTAGATCCAGAGGAGGTTACAAGAATACCATTGGTGTAACAGACACTGAACATTTTCCAGGTGTTTGGCCTTGGTTAGATGGATTTTAGATTCCCCCTTGAGCTTGATATAAAAGAACTAGCATGCTCAACAACTTGCACAGCAAGTGTCAAGCAGCTGAGCATTATTCACTCCAATAAACAAGGTTTCTATAGGGAAGTCTTTGGTAACATAAACACTTGCTAGAACTTATGAAACAGGATGTGCTTTTGAATGCCAAAAGCAAGTAGCTGGAAATGACAAGTAGGCATTAATTAGTCTTGTTAGTATACAGAGCACATCTACCTTTTACATCATAAACAACAGAAAAATGAGAAATTAAGTAACACTGAATGAAACCTCTCAATACATTACTTTTTGTTTGTTTGTTTGTTTGTTTTTTCTGAAACACTTGTTGCATTAGAGATTTACAGGCCAGATACAGACTGCTTTATTCCTCTGTGTGGTGTGTCTGTCCCCTCAGAACATCTTCCTTCACTGTTGGATTTCCAGGTGACCCAGAGCTACCACCCTGTTTCCAGAATTATTATTTTTTTCTATTGCCACGCTGCTGGGCACATATTATATTAGCAGGATGCTGCCAGTGAGGGTAGATTCAATCCTTGCAGCTGTGAATGGCCGATGTTAGCAGCTCTAAGGCTATACTGATGAACTACGGTAGAGATCAGCAGCTGGATGGGGCAGGTCACAAAGTAGGTTTGAACCTACTTCAAGCAGGTTGAGACTATTTTCCCCTTCCTGCTCTTCTGTCTCTGCACTTTGTAACTGGTGTGAAGGAGTTCTCTGCTCAATTTTTCGACTTCTTGTCCCCATTCTACTAAGCACAGCTCATCTTTATGGTTGGCAATTATTATTCATCCCATTAGATGATGCTGAATAGTAAATTAAAATATATATGTGTAGATAACATGCAAGTACTTGGAATGCACAGTCCATAAATGTTTCTGGATGTCCCCAACAGATAATCCTACTTCAGACAGCTGGAAATAGCTGCCCTGAAAACAGGACCTTATCTGACAGTGGTTGCTAACTGATGAGTCAGTTAGTAGATGGTGTTACATCAAAGTGGATTAGGGAAGAACAAACCTAAGGTTTGCTGATGGGAACAGAGATAAGAGACAGCAATAAAAATGGAACAGGCCAAGACAGGATGGTTATCAGCCTCTGAAACACTGAGCAACAGGCTGGCCAGGCACACTCTGTAAGAATTAGCAGGCTGGCTAGTCTTACAGCCAGAGTGCAGAGACCCTGGGGTATATTTTTTCCATGGGGATTAAGATAAAGGAGTTAAGACCTTGTAGTATTTGGTATTTCTCTAAAAGAAAACAAATATGTCATGTTGTTTTGCAGCTAATAAGGGTTATGAGCCCTATATGTATCTATGATAAAATACTACAGCAGAATATGAAGTCTGCCCATTCAGCTAGGTTCCTGGTATTACTTTATTATTGGGTAAAGAACATCTCCAAAAGCACATGGCTTCCTAATGCCAAATTAAGGTCTTAATTCAATACTGACTCAAGGAAATGTGATACCTGCTGAAGCAAAGAGACTATGTAACATGCATTCATAAAGATATCCCATCCAAGCTTAAATCATGCCCTAAGCTGACAAACCTTGAGATCATAGCCCATCTCACTATGGGGCACAGACAAAGCTATTGCAAAACTTAATGCTGCTGCACACAGCAAATGAATCACACATTCTGGTCATTTGAGTGGGCTGAATAAGATTTTTTACATCAAGATATGAATCTCATTCTTCTGAACAAAGCAAAACATTTAATGAAAAACTGACGTTTTCTTAATATAAATGAGTAAGCACAGTAATTTGCACTTATATAACTCCTTTCATCTCCTCCAGAGCTCAGAGCTTCTTAACAGTGAAAGGTGATTTTTCTTTTTACTTACATTTTAAAGGAAAAATTGAAGCACTTGTAAATATCTTGCACAGGCTTCAGTCAGAACTTGGGCCAGTCTCCTGCTGTCATTGTCGTACATTGCTGCATCTTCTTCACTACCAATTTAATAGCTTATTGTTTGTTTTTTATTGTATGCATACAGAAAATAAGTTAACAGCAGTTGCAGAATGATTTGTTACTTCATTATATAGATTTATCCTGCAAACCTTGCAATGTGAAAATATTACGTAGTTAGTGTATGGTTATATAGTTAATTTATAAATACTTAGGGCAGCTTAAAATACTTAGGTCCAGCTTTATCAGAACTAGTAGAGGATGGACAAAAAACATGGTAGCACATATTTTTATTTTGGCATCAGCACCGGCTTACATAGCTTTCACTTTGTTCTCTTGTGTCATACAATTTTTAAATTGCACTCCATTTTTAAGTCTGGTTCACTGCACAAACTGTTGTTGATACACAGGGTCAATATAGGCATACAAAGTCTTCATCCTTAGGTGACTAGTTCAAATCACAAGTAAAGGATCTGGAGTCCATTTCTTAGTGGAAGAGTGCTAGCAGCACTGATTTTCAATATCTTAGTGCTCTTATTAAAGAGGCAACAGCAGAGGGAACACATTAATGTGCTCTGCCCTAGAGGTGGGTCAAGGCTGAGCACATTGGCATGTCTGTGTAGTAGTAATATTTATTGGACAAGCATAAAACTGATGCAACTCAGAGTCATGCCAGCTCATAATTGATCAATAGGATCATTGCAAACGTCCACCTTTTAATTAGTACATAAAGTTTTATGAAACTAGATCATCACATAAACAGTAACAGCATGTAAAATCTGCAACAAACACACCAACGACAGCTTAATAGTAATTCTGACAGAATATATTTCATAAAGACCTGTTTACTACTGATATCCTTCATGAACTTATATTGGAAATAAAGGCTATTAAATTGCAGTCAACCCATGAAATTATTACTACAAACATTCATTATTTTATGAAGCAGCCTATTGACATTCCTTAGCCTGCAGAAAGAATTATGAACTCTTGTTACACTAGTACACCATACCTTGGCTTTAGATTATAAATTCATCATTGTGCTCATAAGCTCTTGCCAGTGCTTCATTTCTTATATGTTAAATGTGTACACATTTACCAGTCTTGCTGGAATCACTAGATCAAAGTGATTATGTTAAAATGCCAGGTGTTGGCATTCGTTCATGTGCAAAACCGAAGCTGCAGATCAATTACAAGACTGCATAAAACAAGGCATACTTGTTTCCCTGTGTTAACAAATAAAATGAAACTTAGTGCACGAATAATTGTACCATGCTGGCAAGTCAATCTGTAGTCTTATGAGTTTTATTCATGGGTCAACATTAGTGCCTGTGAGCTCAGCTACCCTGAAGGGCTGACTACTGAAGCTTTGTCTACAGACATTCCTGTATCTCCACTGACAGAACCTCTCATGTATATCCAAATCAGACAGCCAGGAGATGCTTACTGTTGGCCAAATTTCTCTGGCAACTCCCTGAATTATACTAGGATATTTTATTTTGGAACAACTGCCCACAGTAATGGCTTTGCTGGCATCATGACATCTACCAGAAGATGTCTGTTTTCCATATCGACTTGAGTGTATCAGTAGAACTTTCTGAATTTAGACCTAGCCTGACCTAAAGTGCTGTAAGAGATATGCATGTAGGGTATGAACAAAATCATAGAATGGATTTAATGACTCATGTTCTCTTTGGCTTGTTTTTAGGTTTTTGTAGTCAATGGAGTTTCCATTGTTTCCCTTGGTTATCTATTTTACAACTGCACTTGGATGCAGGACCAGGAAGTTGTTCCTGTTTTTTTACCTTAATTTTTACTTTCTATTAATCAAAGCTTTTCTTTCCATCCTTCAGCAGTTCTTACAACCCAAATGTTAGGCTTTCCGAAGAAAGCAAACAGTAATGGAGTTTCTGCCAGCATGGATGTTTTCTTTTCATGTTTCCTCAGAAAAAAATCTCCCTTTGGAGCTTGTGGGTAATCCCACAAGCAGCTTTTATCTTTATCCCCTTAGAAAAAAGTATCATGCTCTTTATTGTACACCTCGTCACTGAGTAGTAGGAGATGGTCCAGACCACTGTGTTAGACATTTTCACTGTTCTACAAGTTGTTTGGTTATGCTTTTCATTAAACAAAATTTCAAATGAATTCTGCTTAGAAGAGTTGGTTTTGTTGAGTAATCTCTTTGCCACAGTTTTGCTACAAACAGATGGATCATTGGTGATGTACAGTAGTAAAATAATTTTCTCATCTTGAATTTTTTGAGATACCATATGTGCTCACACAGATAATAAAAGACAACACATTATTCCAAGAGTACTGGAGACTTCTCTGATGTGAACTGATAAATCAGTCCTGATAAGAACAAAGAGCTCTAGTCCAAAAGGAGATATTCAATTAAATGACATTTTCACTTGTCAGTGCATTCTGACAGACCTATTTAATATGTCAATATCTTTTCAAAATGAAATTGGACATTGTTGACAGCATAAATAACATTAATTTTTTTTTTGTTTTGTTTTGCATTGCTCGCTTGGTCTATGTAAGTCTTGTGAATTTGGTGAGCTCTGCTTCTGCTGATTCAGGAATAATATTTGTATAATGTGTGCTTTTCTTGTTGTTAACGTGGGACATTAAAATATGATTGTTAACCTGCCTGGGAGATTTCTACATGGCATGTATTCAGACCAGGAACATAATATGATCTGTGTATAGATGAAAACTCACAGTTTTCACAGTACTGGGTGGAGTTGAATAATATTTCTCCTCGTTCAGAGTAATTCCAACTGAAATCTGAAAGCGGTCTGTAAGCTTTTGTTGCTTTACACTTGACCCCTATGCAGTTCAAGAAAATGAGTGTGAATTTCTCCAGGGGAAAAGAGACCAGCAGCACTGACAGTGGTGGCTGCCAAAGTTAGCCACGCTGAAGCCTGTTATTTCCAATGATCCTCAATTCCAGCTCCAGCCTCTGGTGGGATGCCAAGTTGGCCAAAGCTTTGATAGGGAACTCCCTCTTCTTTCTCCTCCAAGCACCATAGAAGAGCCAGGACAGACTGTGAATTCAAACAAGAGCATGAATAAGAAAATTGTATTTAATTTAAAAAACAGACAAACTCCATAATGAATAGTCAAGACAGCATGGAAAGAAAAGAAAAAGACAGACATCCTGTGCCCACCATGTTACTGAGGAGTAGATTGACTCACTCAGGCTGGCTCTTCATCTGGCTACCTTTGGGTAGCTTCCAGGGCTGCAGCACTGCACCCCAGGAAAAGCCTCCCTCTCCATGGCCTCCTGCCCCGCATTCCCTGGCTGTCCCTGGAGCAGCACTCCAGTCTCTCAGGCCTAAGCCCAGGTCTCCTGTCCCTCTCTGCCCACCACCCCTGGCACAGTGCAGCTCCTCCTTCCCAAGGATTGCCTTGTACCCCTGAAGGAACATTACTCTGCACAAATACATGTAATTTTGGATCACACGGACGAGAAATAGTGTAAATGTCAAGGAAAACTGCCCACACTTTAGCTAAGAAAATTTTTCAGATGTGTTGAATAACTTCACTGTAGAGTCAAAGGTTTTCCACAGACATAACACAGGGGATTTTAATCCACATGTCTCTAAAGCCATGTGCAAGTACTCTGTGAGTATTTCCACACAGAACTCTACATACTGATTCGACCTGCTTCTGCTCATAATCTGGGCAGCCAGGCGCAAGCCCACTCCTGATCTCTCCAGCAGTTTGAGTGAAGCCCTGCTGAAATGCACCATATGATTGGGCTCAGCAGTGCAGCATGAGCTTGCCGTGTCTCATCACACAGAAAAGCAAACTTATGTGTGCTTTGCATGAGAGTAGGGCAAGGTCCTTTCTGTCAGCAAAGTACAACATTGCTATGCTCCCAGGCATTAAAATGGGAGACAAAAGACTTTTATTGCTTACAAATAATGTCACACATACATACAAGTTCAATTTTGAGAAAGTTATTATGTTTGAATGAGATATCCTCCTTCACATTCTGAATTATTTTGTGATGGAATACTCCTCTTTCAATTTCTTAATTTTTGTACTTTTTCCTTCAGTCCTGTTAATGAATGTATAGTGTGTGCACTGTTTGAAAGGATCTGTGTTTCTCTCGTATGAAAGGACATATTGCCTTCTGGTTCTCGGGTGGCTTTCTCCTCTAGTTGCACTTCTTAAGCCTATCAAAATTAAAGTGGCAACACATTTTACAGGCAAAGAATTTTACTAGCGATTATTTTATATACTAGCCCTTGAGAGGCAATTGTTCATGATGCTGTCTTCCACAGCTGAAGATCACTGACATAGTGTTACTGGCTTTCTATGTGAGACACAGAATCCCATGTTTGTTTTGATGTACAGTTTTCCTACCTGTAACTGTAGAGAAGCTTTTCTTCTCCAGAGAATCACATTGAGCTATTTGCACTAAAAAGTACATCATTATGATGTTGGCTTATTAAAAATATAAATAAATTTATATTTTCTTTATAAATAATGCCTTTATGATATATTTCAGTTAAAGCTTAAGTCACCATTTCATTTTTGCCATCAAACAGAAAATTCAGAATATCAGAAATGTGAGGTACTTTCATGTATGTCATCAAGACCCCCGGAGGTGGCTAGCTAACAGTGTGGGCAGAGGTGACAAGCACACAGTGCCATGGATGGGATGGGTTGACATCCCCACTGGAGCCCCACGCTCCACGCTGAGAGGCTCCTGGAGGTGCTACAGCACAATGCCCTGTGCGGGGTACCCAGCCAGGCTGAGCACATGGGAATGATTGACAGATCTGAGGCAGCTGATGGAGCCAGCAGACATGAAATCACTGCCTTCCCTAGAAAACCAGCTAAAACATAAATGACTGGCAGAGAATACAATGATGCTATATTTGCAGAATTATTTTTAATTGCTGCATTAATCAGGAATGCAACTCAGTTTTCTGACTTCACTTATTAGTTATACAGTCATATAATACAAACTGGAGTTGAATTAGTTGGCTCCACAGTTTGGCTTCCAAGATGTAAATATTTTGAAATTTTGTGGTGGGAACCTATGTTCGTAGTCCGAGTTTGTTTGGAAGGTATGTGATAGCTTGGGAAATATATCCTTCAAACAGACAGTAACGTTACCAGAATCAAAAACATATGTAGATTTTTGCCCCAAGTTAAACATGTATTTGGGCATGCGTGTATATGTATTTCAGACTGTCAAAAAGACATTATAACTGATTTCCTTCTAATGTGTTTAAAAAATGTTCTTATACTCTATAAATTTTCCTATAAGAGCAACAAAATTTCTGGTGAGATAGCTGTTTGCTCAAATGTAGAAGTTACCAAAAAAAAAAAAAATCCTCTACTGCAATCAGAAAGCAAAAACATTCTGAAAATATTGCCTAATTCTCCCTAGAATTCAGCAGACAAAGAGTTACAAAGTGGATCCCAGGATGTGGTCTGGAAAGCTGTACCTCTATCACTAAAAATTAGACACAAAAAGAACACAAAAAGAACTTTTTTTTTCAGTGAGGAGAGATGTAAAAGTCTTGTTTGGATATAGCAGGGCAGAAATACACTGATAACTTCTTGTTCTTAAAGTTAATATAAAGAACTAGTTTCTTTGTTTCTCCTTGTCTAGACGTTTCAAAGCCTCAATGTTGAAACTAAAGCTGTGGTAAAGAGATTTGGATTCTTTTATTTATGACAGGGTTTTAATTTCTTTTTCTTTTTCTTTTTCTTTTTCTTTTTCTTTTTCTTTTTCTTTTTCTTTTTCTTTTTTTTTCCTTCACATTAAGATTTAAGACTGCTCATTTACTTTTCTTGTAATTTTTCCTCCAGAAAAATGAGATGAGATGCATTACATTTGTCAACCTGGTCAAAAAAAATTTTTCATCCCTGTAAATTTTCAAAGCATGGTCAGAAGCCTCTCTAATGAAAAGATGTTGATTTATTTTCCTCTCGTGGTACCCCATTTTCTCTTTTTTCTGGAGTGACATGCAAGGCAAAGATTTGTATTCATATACCAACATTATAATGCAAAGAATATATTTTGTGAAAATTTTATTTCTAATTTTTCTAATAGAAATTCTAATTCTAATAATATTTCTAATAGAAAATATTTCCAATAGAAAATAATTTCTATTAGAAAAAGAAGAAATTTTCTGTCAATTTTTATTGCTGCATGTAAGAAAATGCTAATGAAATATAATCCCAGTCTGTTCTTTTGAGATGAGGAATTGGGTGCTTAATGTGAGTCTGACATATAGTCTTACCTAGTGCTCCCCAGAACTTTGCTGAGATAACAGAAGGAACGTTGCAGCTCCAGTCCTATGAGCTTCCTAAAGTCTTCAAGCAGGTCCTCATGAATGAGCTTACAGCCTGAGTTCGTCTGTTGTAAAGCAGATGTTGTATACTCTGCTAGTATTTCCCTTTTGGCTAAAGGGAAAATGATGCCCATTTTAACTGTAAAATGCAAGCTTTTAAATTATACTTCGTCAACATGTATCGTATCCCACCATCCTATTAAAAGTTAGAGAGATAACAAGCCAGAGTTAGCTGTGAATTTTCTGTGGAGGAGAGGGGATAAAAACAAAAAATGGGCTTCTGAGAGAATCAGTAAGAAAAAGAAAAAGGAAGGCAAGCATATATTTTATGTCTTTGGTTTTTTTCTGGCTTTGACAGGGAATTATCTATTACCATTTAATTGCTACTTGTTATAAAATTGCTGTTATAACACCCGAAACCACAATACTTTATAACAAAATACTATTCTTGCTAAAATTCTACTTTTATTTGAAAGTTGACTACCTTACTTGATGTAATGGATGACATTTAACTGAACACTAGAGGTTTTTACTTGAAACTGTCTGGCTTTCTTAGGCCTCCTATAAGTTAAACTATATATATAATGTATGCATGTTTGTGTATATATACACAATACAATATATACATACTATGTACAATATACAAATGTTCACTAATATTGTTTCCTTGATTATTGATAAGAAGTGTGAACTATGAGAAGAATTCTGCAAATTTCCAGGTTAAAAATGTTAGAGAAGAAAATTCTTAGTAATAGATTCCTTTCCACCCTTTTGGTAACAATAATTTAATAATAATTCTTTAAAATTCCCTAACCTGTACCACAATGCTCCACAGTGTCACATATTACACACATTACATTTACAAACCCAGGTATTTTCTAGTCCTTGATTATCTTGGTAACTGAAATAACACAGTTCCCTTCTTAAATGGAAGAGTGGTTTTATCAGAAGTATGAGAGTTTAATATTTTCAAGCTCTTGCTAATATGTGATATGAGACCTAATAATTAATAAACCCCCAAAGAGATAAAATCAAGACGTAAAGTGGCCAGACAGGTAGTGGGATATAGAAATTTGCACTGCTCACCTGCCTGGAAGACTGTTGAGGCTATATCCATGTTAGTGGATACATGCCTTTGATACATGCATGGGACAACAAATATTTTGTCAGATACACTGACAAAAAATGACAAAAAAGCATCTGCAGAGAAAAAGTAACTACATCCCACCAAACCCTTTCTGAAACAATCTAGGTAACCAGCTGATTTCCAACCTGCTGTAGTATTAAGCAAGATGTCAGAAGGACAAAACAACATTTTATGTTTATTTAAGAAGGACAAGGACCCCTGGTAAACTTGTTTGATGGTTGAAGAGGGGCTGATTGTCAATGGTTTAGAAGAAAGATCTTGCTAAATGATTGGTTTACCAATCACTATATTTCTGCTGATCTGTAATATAACACAAACTGCAGAATGAATATAATTTATAACACTCTTGGAGCCCACTACAAAAGAAATTTCACTATTAATAGATGCCCCTTCCTAAAAAGCTCCTTAAAGTCCCCACTTCTTTTGAAGCTGGTGAGAAGCTCGTTTCTCAATGGTGGAAGCTGAAATATCATTACTTGCATTCTTTTCACAAGACTGGTGGCATACTATAAGCATAGCTATCAACTGTGCCAGTGATATTTGATGAAAAATAATTCCTTTTATATGGATGTTTTTAATGGTCATTTTAAGGCGATATTGCTGGTCTGAAGCATACATAATTATGGTTAAATAATATAGGTTGTTCAGCCTGGAGAAGAGAATAAGGCCAGGGTGACCTTATTGCGCTTTTTCAGTACTTAAAGGGGGTTTATAAGAACGATGGGGACAAACTTTTTAGCAGGGTATGTTGTCATAGAACAAGGGATAAAGCTTTTAAACTAAAAAAGGGTAGATTTAGATTAGATATTAAGAAGAAATTCCTTACTGTGAGATTGGTGAGATACTAGAACTGGTGGCCCAGAGAGGTGGTGGTAGATGCCCCATCCCTGGAAACATTCAAGTTCAGGTTGGACCAGGGCTCTGAGAAACCCGATCTAAATGAAGATATCCCTGTTCATTGAAAGGGCATTTACCTTTAAAGGTGACCTTTAAAGATGACCTTTAAAGGTCCCTTACAATGCAAACTATTCTATGATTCAACGATTCTATAATGTTGATATCTATGTTTGATTAAGGCATGGTTAGAAGAAACAGCTCGATGTTAGTTAAGAGTAGTAAAGATGAAGCCAAGCTGAATGGAAATACAAACCCAAACCTGTAGGATTGTTCATAATGCCACTGTTTTTTTGTGATGGAACAAGCCTTAATAAAAGACAGGGGCCTTTGCCTGCTAATTTAAGGAAGCCTGAAATGCAACATGTAAATTTACCTCTGTAAGGACAAATAGAATTATATCATCAAGAACATCTTTATCATTGCATTAATTGGAGGGAGAGGAAGGGAACAATGTGTTAGAAACAGTTAAGATTACACTTGGATTACACTCAGCACTGGAAATATGAAGGGGACTCCTGTTGCTGACTGACTCTTACTGTGGCTGACTAAAAGACATGCAGTTTTACCACATTCAGTTTTTCCTTACTTTCTTCATGTGCAGAAGTTTTCATCCCATAAAGTAGAACTGGATGTTAATTCTCCTAGCAGCTGATCAAGATCAAATGTATGCTTAATCTGTTTAGCCTCTGCTGAATTGCCAAGACAAATTTCTTTGAGACCTGGCTTGGTCAGAGCCAAATGGAGGTCATCATCGTAATATCTGCGTGCAAGAAAATACAAGCTCATACTGCTATAAGCTACTGGGTGTATTGCATTTATCTGTATGCATCCTAGGAGTACAATCAGTAAGCAATACAAGTGAACTTTCATTAGTAAGCTTGTAATATGTCTTAATAATTTCCCTAAAATTAATTCTCTCTCATACATCAGTAGTCAGGCATCATTCTCACTAATATGGCTGTTTGCATTTTAAAAAGAAACAACTTTGCAGGGGCCAACAATGGACTATGGAAAAAGAAAATAAAATATTCCTCTTTTCAGGTTTGTCATGTAAGATACATGTAAATATTTTAAAATGTAGTTGACCATTGACATGACTGTCTGAAATTCAAGGACAACTTTCAAAACATAGCTTAGCTCAAGGTTGCTTTATTAATATTTACATTAATATAACATCATAAAACTATTCTGGGATAGTCTACCAGTGACCTGAAGGAGAAGGTCTCATTATTGTCTACCAAAAGCTTAATAATCTTTCAACTATGACATTGAAGAAGAATTTAATTATTTTAAAATCTTTTTATTCTAAGGTTATACGCACTCTGAGAAAAACTTCAGTTGAGTTAATGCCTGTGTTTATACCTTCTTGAAGAAACCCCCTAATGATCATAAACAGCATAAACCATAAACAGCAAAAAAAGGGACTGTGGTCATATATATATACCTGGCTATGCCAGCTCTACAGTAGATTCACTGAAATGCAGGTGAAAGAGCCTATTCTCAGAGCAGGTTCCCAGGATCCTTGGTGACTTATAAGCCTAACATAAGACATCTACTAATGCTGCATAAAATGTGCCTAATGTTCCTGCAATCAGATTTTGTTTGATCTTGCTGTGTATACCTAGGTTCTATTTGGGTAGGAAAGCCTATGGCAGGGAACAGACTGACTCTTTCTTCTCCCCCTGAATGGAAATTAGGGGTTTGTTTTGTTTTGTTTTTTTCCTCGATTGAGAACTGTGGCTCATTTGTTTGAAAGACATTGAAAGCAATTGGTTTCTTATCATGCTTCTCAAATGTGACAGTAAATGGTGATGAGGTAAACTATAAAATATATACAACTTTAAGTAAGATTTTTCTGACTTTTGGTTAATTATTAATAACATACATCTCGATAATAGGGATATGACTGCCAGCGGCCAAAGAGCTTTAGAAGACAGTACTCATCTTTGTCTGTGCAGAAAGGGTACCCTGAAGCTACTGATGGCAATGAGCCATGAGACAAGTGATTATCAAATGTAAGGGAGAGATTGTTGGCTCAGGCTGGGCTGTGGCTTAGGAGTGCAAGATACCTGTGACAAGCTGATCATGGATAACAATTTAATAACCTGACACTGCCTGTTATAGGACTAGCAAGGCAATACAGCCTTCAGTTGCTTTTAAAATTTTATTCTTGGTATGAAATCAGCTGCAAGATAGATTAGTTTTATTAATAGAGGAATGTAATTCTTTGCCAAAAAGCTAGCTTCAGCAAAAAAAAAGATATTAGAAATTGAAACTGTCTTCAACAGAAGACAAAAGCATAATAATATGATGATGCATCCCAAGTATGAATGCAATGCAATACTCAGTGCAGATGAGGTTTTAATATAAGTAGTAAAGAAATAAACTTGAAAGTGGTCTTGGTACTTCAATGAGAATTAAAACATAACACTAGATTCATGTTCATGTTCATTTCATCTAGGGCTTTCTATGGCCAGAGAAAGTCACTGTGATTAAGAAGAAATGGGATGTTGGATAAATTACAAGGAAATGATGTAAAATGTAATTGTTGTCACCTACAACCCTGCTCAACCTTAGTTCAGATTCACTTATAGTTCAATGCCCACAGTGGGGGCTTTGGTATAGAGAGACAAGTTTAAACTTGCTCATTTCAGGTCTGAATACAGGGAGACAAAAAAGCACTCAAGTCCTTTACAGTTCTAGAGCTTCTCTAGAGCTCCCACCAGTGCAACTCAGTGATGGGAAAGGAGAGGGTTCACCATAAATGAAGCCATAGTTGATTCAAGCATTTGAGCTATAGTATAAATAAGACAATCTTTTAAAGACAGCACAGCTATTAAACAGTAATGAAGAACTGAAAAGCAACTCTGCATAATCACCATTCAGCTAAATGATGATTTCACAGATGGAAGAACAGATGAAATTCCGCCAAACGATTTTAGGGGCAAATGAATAGGCAATAATGTACTTAGGAAGCATTAGCCTCTCTTCATTCTCAGAGACAGTGACCCATTGTTCACAATTAATAAACCCTGAGGCACAAAGGGGACAGAGATGGTAGCTGCCTAAGATCTGTTCAAATCCACACAATAAAACAAGCATAGAAAACTGTACGTAACATTGCATCTTAACATAAAACAGAGCTTCAAATTACTTTCATATATTCAGATTAAAATGCAAGCCCTGCTAAAATAAGACAAGTTACAACTCTCCTCCTGAATGTGATGAAAGTCACTTTTGCTATAAATTAAAGGATCATTAGTTATGTAGCAGTTTAGCTTTCCTTTGCTCACAGGCCTTTCTAGGCTGGCACAAAGAAGCGTGCAAAAGAATCACCAGCCCTTAAATGCCAGCTTGTCCTTGAGACCTGAAAACTCAGAAAGAGTGCACTATTATCTGGTAGTAGTAAAACAAGTTAAAAATGAGGAATGCACTGTATGAAAAGCATCTGAGCTAGTAAAAACTCAAACTGATGCCTTCAAGAGATGAGTGGCTCTTTTAATTTTGATGACTACCATATCAGCAGCTTTGAAAAAGGAAATATGTCTAGCTGTAAATAGAGAATGCCACTGTGAAAAAAAGTGAATGCTAATAAGTTCAGTAGTTCATCCTCATAAATGAGTTTAGAGACAATTGTTATGACTTTTTCAAAAGAAATTGTCTTTTTTGTCACCTACCAGTGTAACCATTACTTTTGTCTTGGAAAAATAGGTAATTACATGCTCTTTTTTAGGATATTTTTTCTTCTAGTATGTGTCAAAAGCTGGCTTTCACAATTAGGCTATCCGGTTTGTGGTCTAAAACCTGCAATACAAGAAAAAGACAAATAAACCTTTGTAGCAGCTGCACTGTGGAAAAAAATGTTTTCTTAAAGTTACTACCATGTGAAATATTTTACATTTCTGTGTTATATTTGATGCTGCAGGACACAATCAATGTAACTTTAGAACTACTATGATATTTTAACATATCTTGCTTTGACAAGCAGGATTTCTTTCTCTGTAGTTCTCCACAAGTTGTTTCTGTCTTATCTCTAGTTATAATGGAAATTATAGTTATAATGGAGAAAAAAACCAAGGAATTGATGTTTATTTACTTGTTAAATACTAGAATTACAGGTCATTTAATTAAATCATAAGACTGTGTGTTTAAAAAACAATCCAAGGGAAGTAGAAGTATTTTGTGGCACAATACAACCAAAGTATGTGAAGTCATTTGCACAGGTGATTGTAAATAAAAAAAATAAATCTATGTGAGCTCAGAAGGAGAGCCCAAGTTATGGAGGATAATGTTGTTATTAATATCCTCCAAAGATATGGAGGATATTGTTGTTTAAATATGGTGTGTGTAAATATTCCTGTGACTAGGAAATCTTCAAGTGCCTATTGTGGTGTTTTAGATGTATCATGGTGGAACCATTGCTTGAACTCCAAAAGTTTTCCAGAAGTCATGAAAGACAGAGAGAATTTTCCTGGAAAAGGGAGGAAGGTCTTGGGGAAAACTTGTGCAATAAGGACCTAACAAACCTAAACACTTAAGCTAATTAGTTACATTTCTTATGCACAAAACAGACATCTGAATGAAGTACCCTTTCTTGAAATGTTGTAGTGACAAATATAGTGAGTCATTATTTGGGTACCAAAGATGGAGGAATACTGAATACCAAGGTACTTAACACATATTTTGCTGGTTTTGAGTGATTTTCATCTTTAAAATAATGGGAAAGCAGTGTTGATGGTGGAGGAAAGGTACCGATGTTTTTTGCTTACAGACAAAGAAGTGTCTTTTTTTGTAGGACTTCCTTAGAAATAGTATGTTAGTAGTTCTGTGTCAGGTTATCTGTGCATGCAGATAAAGAAAACAATTATTATCAGAGATAAAGCATGTGACATGAATAAGACATGTTAGGCATATCGTTGTCTAGTTAGCACTGCACTATATTAAAGATTAATCAAAAGTGTCAATATATATTCAAAATTTATTAAAAATTCTGATCCTATGCTGTAATGAATGATCTGTACCCAAATAGCAGACATTTCACAAATAAAGCTTTCTGTTTCTGTTTTGGTAATGCTGGCATACCTCATGTTTTCTTTATTAACTTCTTCCCTCAGAGCATGTGTGAACAAACTAAAACGACATTATTGTGTTTACTATGACTTCTTTTTAATTGAAGATTTTTACAACTTAATATTTCCAGTATAATTTCAGAGAACTTTCCAATTACAAATCACAATTTCACCACATTCTACATACCAGAAAAAATTATTCTTTCCTTCCCCCAAATGCCACACAAAAACTTGCATTTATTCTGTAGTCTTGCAACTCTAGAAGAACCATAGGGTTTGGGTTTTTTATTGCTTAATAAGAGCAAAAAAATGACTGCTGCTGTTGCAGTGAGGTGAACAAATTCTGTGCTTTAATGCTCAACAAAATGTCATGAAAAATGTGTATAATGCTTTAAAAGAGGTTAAACTGAAAAATTAATATCCATTGACCTCCCATCCCGTGGAGCTCCAAAACTTAAATGTGACGGTTTTTGTAGACAAATTCTGGGAAATATTAAAAATAGATCTTTGTGCATGTAACTAACACAAAAGTAAAAAAATTGACCATATTGTAAAGAGCAGGGTAGAGCAGAAGAGGGCAAACATTTTAGACTGCAGGTGAAAAAGGAGGAATTTTTCTTAAAGTTCAATTGCCAAATTTTAACTCTTGAAAATGACATACCTGGAACAATGCACACTTAAAAGCTGCTAACTATGACAGCCCTAAAAGCTCTACAGGGAAAAAAATGTTTCTAGCTTTTATGCCATTAAGCAAAACTAAAACTAAATCCTCCAGTAAAAACTTTGTTAGATATGGATAACAACTTCTTTAATATGGCTCAGAGGGTGATAAGAAATCTATAAGGCAAATTAATGAGGATTGACTACTGATGGGGGTAGGTAGATGACTGTCTTTGGGAGCATTAATGTCTAGAAGCATTGGAATGGAATGTTGGATGAGGGAATTCAAATTGGGGATCTTCCTGTGTAAGCACCAGCCCAGGCCTCTGGGTAGACATGATTGCCAGGATCCAGAGGCAAAGGAGCTCAGAGAGCTTGCCACATCACTTGTCTTCATGCTTTGAGCATAATAGGAAAACATTTGTGCAATGCCAGCATCCTAAGTTTAACTGCAGTCTCCTGTGTCATGTGTTGGCCACTCAGACAGAACCCGTGCTGTGGCATGGACCCAGTTGGGTCCATCCCAGCCTGTCTCCTCTGGCTTGGGTAGCAACATAACCTGGCTAGAAAACTGCTTAGAAAAAAAAGGGAAATGATCTGTGGAATGATCACATATCATTCAGGTTGCCAGAATATGCCAATTATTGTCATTTAATGCTTGGTATGAAAGCTGTGGGCTGGGGCAAAAGAGAAAATTAGAAAAGCTCCAAGATGATACGTAATGATTTCCACTAAAAATTACAAATCTATGTTCTGCAAAGAGATATAGAAATTTATTCCGCTTTGAATACTAAATTAATTGTTTTAAAAAAGCATAAATGATTGTAGGGAGATGCAAAAAAGAACTCATGGTCAGGTGTCAGACCACAAAACACTGTACACTCCACCATTATTTTCCAGTTTATTCAAATGCAATCAATCCTATTACAAAATCTAGTGAGCAAGAGGACCAAATAGCACTGTCAGAAAGCAGGCTTGATCCTGGATTAGTAACCGAAAAGTTAATAAATCGAAGAAACCGAAAAACAAGCTGAACAGGTTTTCCAGGGGACATTGTAAACAGAAAAAAGTGAGAATGAATAGAAGGGCCGTCCTGCGAGCAAAAGGAAGGACAAAAGAACTGGAAACGCAAACCTTCGGTGTTTTATCACACTCAGAGATTGTGTGGTATGCAGTAAAATATTTAACCCATAAACTGTAGTATTAGTAGACAAAGTCTGTAGATGCCAGGCATGGGGGAGGACTCTGGCAGAGGGCATCAGTGGTGTTTTCCTAGCATGGTACCCAGAGATACAAGAAGGGACCCCTGTCTGGAAAATGTCCCAGGAGGAGTGAGAAAACACGCCTTTTACTGCTGCGTGGTCATCAATGGTACAAGGTGTCAGAGCCTTTAGGGGTCTGGAAGAGTGAAGAAGTATTTATATATGCTGAGGGTCCTGAGCCTGCCGTCATCCTCAGATGAAGGAGTTGAAGCCTACAGAAAAAGTGGCAGGGCTGCTGGATGGAGGCCACTAAATTAGTTCTGCCATATTGTGCCTGAAAATTCAGTAAAAATTGAAAAGGTGTTACCCAATAGGGGGAAAACTGCTGATTTTGTTTCATGCTTTCTGTTGGAAATGTGTGGTGACACATCTGTCCTTCATGCAAAATGATGAATCCTGATAGATTTATGAAAAAAACCACTTCTATTGAATGAGTTCCAAAGCAAACTCGGTGCGTTTCCTGTCAAGAACAGGGAATTTGTTGCTCAAAAGAAAACCTTTTTCCATGAACCTTGGAAACAACAAAGGAACAGGTAGGGAAAGTTTGAAAAGGAGGTTAAAAACACAGGATGAGCTTCTAAAATGGTTTCCAAGTTTGTGGAGTCCCAATAAATTTTTATGGGACTCTTTTCCCTTTGTTTCAAGGAAAATGTGTCAATTCTGATTCAGTGGGAATCACCCATTTAATTTCTGCATGACGCTTCAGTAGTTAACTTCTTCACAATACTGTTTTGCTTAACAAGTGTCTACATCATGTGGATGAGGTCTATTTGGATAAGGGATACCTAGAACTGGTGTTATAATAAACACTAGTTGCTTACAAAACTTTACCTCAGTTAGTGGAAACAGGCAAGCTAACTCATGCTGCAGGTTGTGATTAAACAGGAAACTCAAATAAGGAAAAAATGCTTGATAATAGCTAAATATTTGATACTGGAAAAGCAACTGGTATATGCAGAATTTGAAACTATACACTAACTTGCATACTGTGATTGACTAAGCATCACTTGCTTTTGACAACGTGTGAAGTGTAATGGATTGACAGAATGAACAGTTCTTTCAGAAGCAGCAGCAGCTTCATTATTTAAACTGGTTTTGTAGCTTAATATAAGGGTTTGTATGTTAGTGCTTAACTAAAGATATGAAGAAGGTGGCAAATGGAAGAATATCCTGACAGTAACCTTCATATAGCCGTAGACTATGGAAAACATTGAAGTGTCAGGCAATAGGCCATGCAATGAAACCGTACCAGAATATAAAGTAAGTTTTTCTTCTGGATACTTATCTTTAAAAGACTGAAACAGTGATCTACATCAGAAGTTTTAAATTGACCTAAAGAGTTACTGTTAACTCTCTAAACAGGACACAAAACTGTTTCTTGGTCTATTTGAAAAAGAATCATTGGAGCTTCGTTATTTCTCTTGGGAAACATGTATCTCGCTCTGATGATTTGCTTTTTTACAGCACCTTGATGTTGCTGAGTTGCATAGAGATTTTCCTTTACAGGCATCAAACACCATTAATGAAGCACTTTTTTTTTGTGAAGTTCTGTATGAAAGGAATATTGTATATAGATTTTTTTTTTTTAGCAATTACTTCTACCATAAATTTGGGTGCTGTTATTAAGGGAGAAGTCTGCAATTCTTTGTAAAGAAACAGCAAAGGTTAAAAACTTAAATCTTACCAAATAACTGACTGTTTTTCCAAGCTGGGTAAGAAGTTAGATGATGAAGCTGGCCAACTGACAGGAAATGTTTTTTGAGCCATTTTTGTGCTGCGTTAAGAAAGGAATGAATATGGGTTATTGCTAGCATAGGGCAGTTGTCAGAGTGCAAGAAGGCAAATCAATGAAATCAAAAAGATGCAGGGAAGGCAAAGACAGAAATTAGTAGAAGAAAAATAAAATAGATAATCCTTACTGATGAGAAAAAAAACGGAAAGTGTTAGAAATGTCAGAGGGAGTAAAGTAATTAAATTCTGGAAAGATCAGTCATGGGACCTTTAGTAAGTAGGTGCATTGAATAAATCTGGCAAAATGACTAGAAGCATGGGGTTAAAATGCACTAAGACAAAGCTTGGAGGTATCTTTAACAAAAAACAGAAGCAGAATATTTTGCACAAAATTTATGTAGCAAATATAGAATAAAATTCACAGTACAAAAGGCAAGACCTTGTACTTGCATGATAGGCAATATTGTAAATTGGTAGTCTCAGTCCATTACGGCATAAAAGAAGAAAATCCTGGCTGTAGCAAAGGTTATTATAGGCAATGCTAGAATTTGCCAAAGGTGCTCCTTGTAGAGAATAAAACAATAATGGCACTGTGTGTTTCAGTTAGGAGACTTTTTTAACCTCATTAAGAGAAACTTATGTACTGTTGCTTCAAAAGGTTGCTCATTTACACAAGGATAGGGATGACCAGCATAATACCTGGGAGTTTTATTTCATATACTAATGAAACCTCGCAGAAATAATAGGATTATATCTCTCTAATGCACAGGAACATTTAAAAAAATATCACAAGGGAGAACAGAGATGAGAAGAGAGAACAGGAACTTTTTCTGCCCTGTGGATATGATGGCAGAAGCTGAATGTCGTGTCTCTTTTTTGGTTGGTTGGTTGGTTTGGTTGGTTTGGTTTTTTTATAATGAACTTGCTGTAGAACCCAATTTTTCTCGTGGTTTACAGGAAGCAGGTTGAAAATAGTGTGAACACAGAAAACATATCAGTAATGACAGATCATCGAGTAAACTGGGCGCCACCGCAATCAGTAAATGAGCTTTTGTACTGCTTATTCCTTATTTAATTGCAAAATAAAGGAACAAAACCCAAAATCAAACCAAACCAACCAAACAAAAAAACCAAATCAAAACCAAACCCCATGGTCAGTATTAAAATTGTGTTAACACTGGAAATGCAGAGGGCTTTTATCTTTTAGCAAAGTCATGCTTGTGCTCCATTATGAGAACTGGGCAGGGGTTAGATGTAGCAAACTGAAACCTTCAGCCCCTTACAACAGACACCTTTGGCTTGTTTAGTCACAAATATTAGAGACACTTTCAATAGCCATAGGCATGGACATAGCATTCAATAGCAATGAAGCAAAGTTCTGTAAGTTTAAATTTGTTTTCAATTAGGATGTGACTATGGCTGAAATTTATAAAAAAAGTTGAAGGAGGTTCCCATTTTTCAGGCAGCTGTTTGTCTTTACCATCCACACTGCATACGTTAAATAATATGAGGTTTAAGTTGATTGACTGAAGTGTTAATTTGATAAAATACAATAGGAAATTAAATTACAGGCATCAGAAGGCATTTAGGCACCACTAACCATTAGGTGATAATTAACACAAATCTATAAGATAAAAATAGGAGAACCATGAACAGAAGAGTAATTGGCATTTGTTGAGAGGAAATAATAACTAGAACTGAGTAGCCAGACACATATTAAGGTGTGCCATTGTCGTGGTTTGGCCGTAGATGGGAACAAAGGACC